>JAGDQP010013789.1:18539-46899 GCA_022664845.1 Lepisma saccharinum
TGTGAAGCCTTCGTTAACAGAAAAAGAATTAAACTATAATCTTAGTATTATTAATTACTTTCCTCTCACACACATCGCGGAATAGGTGTTAACAGTATGAATGGATATAAAAAGATTTAGTCAACTGTTCTCAAAAATCGATTTAAATTCAAAACGGACTGCACAGAATTTGAAACAAACTTTGCAAATTACATTTTGTACTGATGTGTCAATGATCCACCTCCTAAGATTGGTATATAGTTATTGTTGTTTTACAACATAGTAGCCCTATATCACTTGTATTGTGTAATGGGACAACGCGACCGTTTTAGTTATGCCAAAATATCCAGGAAATACGCAGATAAACGCACCGTGTAAGCTATATGTTTGATACGTTTTCTTGCTTTGAATTCAATTAACACTTGGTTCGTTTTATATGAATTTTGGGGTGTAACTTAGAACACATTAAACATTAAATTTCACATTCTACATTCCTTCGCAAAGCTCATTATATATTTCCGCTCTTCAATTTTTACATGTCATCCAACTCGCGGTAGAAAAATATATGGTTGTATACTAAATACGCTTTAGAGATACCTCCATTTTCTTCCTCTCTTTGGAATTGAATGAATGTATTTTAAAGCCTTTAAGCAACTATGGCTTAGGCCATATGGATGATGATGGGATGAGTTGCTGGAGTGAAGAAAGTGGGAGGAAACGGGAGCATCCCTAGAAAAGCCAAGAACACGGTGTTCGCCCACCACAAAGACCACATGCCATAAGCAGGGATCGATCCGACAACCCCTAGCACCAGAGCTGAGCGCTCTAAAAACTGAGCGACCGTGGCCCCTCCCGTCTTTGGAACTTGTTTCTTTAACACAACAGCATATTTTCTTTCAAACATTACTTGCGATTTACTTTCGAATATTATTGCGAACAAACACAAAGACAGCTCAAAATATTCCCATTTGTAGGCTACGTCAACAATATCTACAATTCGTCATACGTCTTCTAGATTTAACAAATTAACTACTAACGAATGTACCAAATATTAATATAGCATCACGATTATATATTGTCCTCCAAACCGAAACATTAGGCATATTGTATGTACTATATAATTGCATAGCATCCTAACACTTCTTGGTACTTCTTGACTTATTTTGGATACATTATACATCTTTTGGCTAAAAGTGAGTTCGTGGAAACTTAAGAAAGTTAATGAATAAAACATCAGATATTCAGTGTTTTCACGTTGCTTTCATTAAGGTTTATGCCGAAGTAAATTAAATGTTGTATATATTAGGTCATATAAAAAGTCTCCGCGGTTTTTTGGTACATTTTTGAACAAAAAAAATCTTTATTGAAAATCAATTTTAATCAAGTCCATAATGACCATTATTATCTATGACCTTTTGTCATTTTTCGAGTAGCTTCATAATTCCATCGGTGTAGAACTTCTTTGTTTTTTCGTCGAAAACTTGGCCAAGTGTTTTTCAGCGGTGCTTCGGTCGGCCAATTTTTTACCATCAAGAGAGTTTTGCAGAGACCGAAACAAATGGTAGTCAGACGGTGCAAGATGCGGTCTATACGGTGGATGCATCAAAACTTCCCAACCAAGTTCCGTCAATTTGTTCCGAGTCATCAAAGATGTGTGTGGCCGCGCCTTGTCATGATGAAACACATCTCCCTTTGCGTTGGCCAATTCGGGTCGCTTTTTCTGGATTGCTTCGTTCAAACGGTCGAGTTGTGCACAGTACAGGACCGAGCTGTGCACAGTACGTCGATTATGAGCTGCTGCAACCTGACGAAACCATCAATTCGGTCCTGTACTGTTCACAACTCGACCGTTTGAACGAAGCAATCCAGGAAAAGCGACCAGAATTGGCCAACACAAAAGCAGTTGCGTTCAATGCGCGGCCACACACATTTTTGATGACTCGGAACAAATTGACGGAACTTGGTTGGGAAGTTGTGATGCATCCACCGTATAGCCCGGACCTTGCACCGTCTGACTACCATTTGTTTCGGTCTCTGCAAAACTCTCTTGATGGTAAAAAATTGGCCGACCGAAGCGCCGCTGAAAATCACTTGGCCAAGTTTTTCGACGAAAAACCACAGAAGTTCTACACCGATGGAATTATGAAGCTACCCGAAAAATGGCAAAAGGTCATAGATAATAATGGTCAATATGGACTTGAATAAAATTGATTTTCAATAAAGACATTTTTTGTTCAAAAATGCACCAAAAAACCGCGGAGACTTTTTATATGACAATTTATTTAATACATTGTAAGCTCTCAACTACATTCTATTAAACATATTTTTCACCCGTGATACAATGGAGTTAATTGAAATTTGTTGTATAATTATAATAAAAGTGTTACAAACGAAATCGGTGATGAAAAAATATGGGGTTAGGGTGACTATTCACAAATGTTCTAAAATTGTAAAATGGCATTTGAATAGTGGGCTGTTGCGTTTAAAATATATATTCATTCTATTAATGTGACATGCATTCTTCATGGTATAAACGTTATAAATTTCATAATGAGTTATTATGTTCTATGGTTGCCAGCATTTTGAACTTTATTTCTTAGTTGGTAAAGATAATTTTCAAACGTATGTACACGACAATTTAGAACATTGTATTCGTTGTGCTTTAAAGAGTATTTATATTGTATATTACCTTGTCCGAAATTACATAAAAAAAATTATTTTTTAATTTTATGTAAACAGCTAACTGGCCCTGTAAGTAGTATCTATCAGGTTGAATGCGATATTTATAAATGAATAAATATAAGGTGTAGGCGATTTGATTGCTCAAATAATATTCTAACTTAATTATTCGATGATTCTTAAACTATCATATGTTAAATGTGGATAGCACACATTCCTTCTTAACAAAATAAATAATGGGATATATGTCACGCTATTCTAGTGTTGTGGAATTTTTTCAGAAATATGACCCTATAATATAGTGTATATTATGATATGGAGGCACATAAGAACCCAAAGAAATCAGTTTGCCTTTAGTATTGTTACTTATACAATCACATGGTAAGGGCTGTTTTTAGCAACTGCATGGACTAGTTGTGGGTGGATTTACGTATACGTGCCTTGCGCTTGAGACAGTCTTCACATTACATTACATCAGGTACATTAAAAATTAATGTAGAATTAGCTACTTATAATTGAAATGTTATCAGTGTTGCAAACATTGAAGAGCCAGGAGCTGGTATTATTTATTCTTCTATTTTGTGAGAGAAATATAAAAGTATACAATTGAATGAATAACATCACAATTAGAAACCATTGATAAACTTTTCACGTAATTTCACCAGAACATTGATTGAACGTTCTGAACTTCCTCGTGTTATGCTTGAAGAAAGACTTGCTTTGGTTTAACATTTTTTGTAACATTCTAAAATATATTTTTTAACATAGATCAAAACTTATTTACGTAGACACTATTATTTTAACTATTCCTAATAATATTTCCTGGGTTGATTAAATTATCGATATCCCACGAGAAACATCCCAGTGCAAAGGATTGGATATGTGAATATATCTTTACTCAAAAGAGTAGGAGCTACTGTAACTGAATTTTCACAACTATTTTATACACTTTCGCACCTTCCAAAATTAATATTCAATGTTAATGAAACTTGAATTTAAATAACTTATAACTCAATATTTCCATGAATTTAAAGTTTCATGGACATGAAACACTTTTAAAGATGTCAAATGAAACGTAATGTTCCGAAAATGCTCTTACATTAGTTCGTTATTGAACGACGATGAATGTATAAGTTATTAAAAAATATTTTATTTACTTGCTTGAATTCTAAAAGGGGTTCATTGCTCCAAATTACAGGAGCACATTTAATATAAGAGCAGTATAGTTGAAGGAATGTAATATCAGACCGTAGCCAAAACTCAACCACGTGGGAGCCGCCAAGTTCACAAAGAAACTCAATTTTAAATGTAGGGTATTATTATCACTTTATATATATATATATATATATATATATATATAAATTTGTTAAATTTAACATATTAATTTGAATTATGAAATTCCATCATTTACATGCGAACTGAATCTATAAAAGGATTTTGATTATGTATATTATTAAACGCTGGGCATATTATCCTTAATAGTGATTTGAACAGTACGTGTATGTTATCTGCAGCGAGAATTGTAGTTTCCTGAACCAGTTTTTCTAATAGGGATGCATTAATCTACCTTACTTAAGGAAGATATATAATTGATATGTTTAATTAATATATTATAAAGCAATAGCATATAATTTGTCTTCTCCATCGGAAACTAATAAGACCATACATAATTTGTCTGTAACGATTGCTAAGGGTCAAAACAAGTGGAAAGTGTCTAGAAGCTGAAGGCATTTTGGTAGCATTACTTCAATGTTATATTTCTGTGTTTCTCAACTTGGTGCCCTTATAAAAAGACACTTTCTAATTTGAATCGTAATATAAAGCATGATAGGTGGATTGGTATTCTTAAATTGCGTTCTTAGGCGTAAAATATAACATATGGTTTTGTAAGCTTGATTACTAGTGTAGTCTACTTGCTGATAAACTTTAGTTGTAATCATAAATATTTCCAAGCTATTTCACAATGTTCACTGTATGGATTGGATCATTCTCACCCATTTATTTGCCTATTTTCCATGTACCTATTTTTGTGTCATGTATGTTACAATCGAACATTATCCGACATTGATAAATATAACATAGTTTAAACACCAAGACAATAGCGTTGATGTCTTATTTAAATCTTTACAATTATCAATAGGACATATTGATGTGTTATTTTTTGAATCACCCGCGAAGAGTATTTTGCTGGTAGGCCAGGCATCTGCATTATAAAGAAAAAGCGGGCAAAGTTAGAAAAATGAGGCATTGCTGGTGTTACATTGAAACAATCACAGATATAACAGTTATACATAACATAATGTTTTCGGTTTATTAAGTAAGACTTCCTGATGTGTTTTAAGATTGACATTTGACTATTAAACATACAATGAATTTTCTGATATTCGTAGTGATTTATTTATTTTGAACCCGACAAGAGACGGTCTGGTCACATTGTCATAGAATTTGTTCAGACGTTCACAATTAAAATTATATAAATTTCAAATCATTGATTTTTAAATTTTATCAGCAACAACATGCATTTAATCTTTCGTTATTTATTTGAATTTAATATTCCTCGTTGAAGTACTGAAATTACTACGCAAGGAGTCTGATTTGGATATGTGTCTCTTAACATTACTTTGCATCTAACATTACGGAAAATTCATTTTCTTCGTTCATTGTATTGCCATGTAATCCAGTCTCGAATGATTCCATAATTATTCATTGTATACTCGGTTTTCATAATTTAAAAGTTGGATTTCTTCAAACATATGAGATTATTTTATATCTCTGAAGACTTAATTATTACTTCTTAGATTGTAAAGTTAAAGACTAACATTTAAAATAAATAAATTGTGTGAATGTCTACCTTTGAAATGCACTACATTAAACATATTAATCCAATACATTTTTGATTATTAAATTTTAAGTTTATCTCCCTATTTTGTAATATCAATATAATTTTTTAATATTTCATTATATGAAACTAGGTTCGCGAAATTATGCATTTAATATTTTCTAGTGCAATATATTCCATTTATAGAAAAGTGATATTCGGACAAATAGCGCGAATTATACAACAGTGGTTTGGAACCGTTTTTATAGTATAACCATTACTTCCAATACACACATTTTGAATACTTATAATTTATTTAATTAGTTATTTCACATAATAATTCATCTATTAAATATGTTATATAAATAACCTCTATTACTAATATTAATAAGTCTAGCGAGACTTGGTTCAATTACTTGCAAGTTACAAATATGAATGTAAAAAAATCAAAGATATTATTAAAGTTAACCTAGGCAAAATTAATTATCTTATTTTCTTAATTTTACATAAGCAATAATTGATGGTAAGTTTTTACTTTTGTATAATTCTTGAAATTTTAATTAACATATTTCCTTAAATTGCAATGATTTGTTAATTACGATGGTATCTGTATAAACGCTTATGCACTAGTAGCGAACTGTTGGAAATACAACCGTGCCTATTTCCCTAACCCAGTTTAGTAATCGATGTCAGTGCTATATCTATTTTTGTTTTCAGTTCAACACGAAACACATCAGTTCTAGAAACTATTACTCAAAAGGGGGAATTCTTGAAATTCTTAAATAACTTTTAAGAATTTTCGTTGTTAGTTAAAAATAATGTGACGGTAATATAAGTTTATTTCTGAATAAGAGTTTTCCATCAAGGAGACAAGTAACTAAGAAATATGTTGAAAAACAGTCATCTTAAAAGTGATTATTACTGACTTCGCGAGAATTGCCAATTTTTGATTGGATAAGATGCACATATTGCAAACATTAAAGATATGTTGACAAAAAATAGCAAGTCCTCTATAAGTTGGAAACCGAAATTATAGATAAGTTCATAAAGAAGATGAAACAGCGTCGCTAATATATCACCTGCTGTGGTCCCACTACACTTTCTTGAAACGTATATCACTTACCTTTTAAAAGGGGCAGCCTCAATGTTTCCTTGAAGAAAATTTACTTCTAGCAACTAATACGTCGCAGAGTGATTAACATATAGAATTCACTAATTTATAATAAACTGTAAGCGCTTAATGATTTTCTTACTTACGTACTTACTCTATGGCTTACGGAAGTCACAATTACAGTAATAAATGTTTTCCATAGGATTGTGGGTAAGATCAAGCCAACTTTCATCACAAACACATAATTATCGAAGATATCGTCTCATATTATCCACCCAACATCGTCTCGGTCTTCCGAACGGTCTCTTTCTATCCGGTTTGCCACTACGATGGAATATAACCTTCGTTTCTTCCCTATCTGAGCTACATGGCTTGCACCTTCTAGTGAAGTCTCTATTGATTGTTCACGGGCGGCCATTCATTCCAATTCGTAATACCTCCAATGTGGTTCTCACGGTCCACTTTGACACTTTGGAGCGAGTAAATTTCAATGCACCGATAACTTCCAAAATCAGATGTCCCATTTCTCTAACACCAACTATCAACCAGCGCTCAACCGACAATAAGTCCCATCGGGCTGCAATGACCCGGTACACGGAGTTTCAATACACTCAAGTAAATCCAACTGGCCACACTGGAACTGCCTCGCTTCGCTTTATCAGTTTGGCTCGATGTTACTGCGATTTAACGTGGTTCCCTCCGGCTATCCCATGACCATCAGTATATTTATCCTTGAAAGTATATGTTTCAAAATAATATTTTGTGTTAATAATTCACTAGTTAAAACGAATAGGATTTATTCTGTTTCTCTCTTTTATCTTTTCATGAGTGTCTTTCATTATAGTCCATTGATGCCTTAAGTATTAAAGATAATTATATTTCACTTCAAATTTAACCTCACTGGATAAACATGGATGCCCATGTGTACGACATTTTGCGCTGCATAATAATCAATATAATTTACATAAATTAATCGTAATTTCTTCTAGTCATGAAAACCTTGTAATTATTTTGAATGAATTATACAATGAAACAATAACATGTCAGCAGAAAGGCAAGTGGATAATACAGATATATTTAAAAAAATCAAATTTCGAGACTTTAACAAGCTTACTTTGTAGCTAAAGCACAACACATGTAAAGTTAATTATGAAATACAATCTGCAGACGTTTGTTATTCAAGAGGATGTTGTTCTTCTTGTCGTAGTTGGTAGAACGATATATTCGCTACAAAATCGCGAAAAATGTCATTATGTGCATTTACTTTTGACAATGAAATTTACAAGCAGCTGAAATTTTACGAAGGGAAATATACACCGTAAACGTGGCAATACTACAGTTACAAATACACTCATATATACCTAGATAATAATATATACTGTGTTATGCTTAATGTTTACTTACATATGGCTCTTAACATTCATTTTTATGCCTTCTACTTAATAGGTCCAAACTGTAAGTGTATTATTTAATTTTCTATATTCAAATTTAAAATGGGATATATTTTCTTGTTTTATTGAGTTATGTACAAAAGTAAAGTTATCACTTAAAAATAACAATTAATTTGGGCATAGAAACGAGATATAGTTTACACCTCTCAATTAACAAAAGCCACAGTCGGTTGTGTTTATATTTATTTCCTTATATCACCACGTTTAAGGAGGAATCATTTTAATTTGCATTAATGCTATGAAATAGAATTGGCGTTCTCCTACCTTAAAGCATATTGCAATATATTAACAGACTCCGCATGTATGGATCCTGTAACATACAGTTCAACAAGAAATAAAAATAATATCGATCAATTGTAATGTTATGATGTTTATAATAATTGATAAATGATTAATATGCAAAACTCAAAATATTGTGTTCCCCTCATAAATGAAGGTCAAAGTTTGAAAAATCGTTAAAGTGTTTGAATGTACATAACAACAAATTTCATTTCCGTACATACTGTAGCCATTATTCACCGCTTAAACAAAATAAATCAAATTAGTATTATTGAGAAAATAGTAAATGTCCTGAATACTAATACTAATCATCCATTTATAAATAAACAATACACTTTTCATAATCTGGTATGAACTAATTTAATTAAGTGATAAATTTTAATATATTTATAATGGAATTGGCGAATTTTGGATTTGTATCATGATACATGCTTAGAAACCTTAGTTGCCATTTCAATTAAAATGTATGATTTGTCTGATGAAACCATCATTCTGTTGCTAGCCGTCCTTTTGGTTCAAATCTTGTACATACAACATTAAGCATATGTACACAGCGGACGTGCTTCAGTGGTAGAATGTTTGGTTATTATGCGAGAAATCGTGGACTTACTACCAGAGACAGCCCATCCTGACAGCTTTTCCAGGTATTTTCTTGTCACATTCGGTAAATTCCGGAATTGGGCCGTCAACTTGGGTGCTTGTAGACACCTGATCTCATATTTCCTTCCCGCATTTTTTTCCTGAGGTTTTAGGCGTCTAAAGTCATTAAAGAACTCAATTTCAATTAAATATATGTACGCAAGGAACTTTATTTTAGAAACTGTCGTTTTATAAATATGCCTTGATACATACACCATTTTGTTAATTTTGGGCCATATTTCTTGAACAGCCATTGCACTACAATTTTCACTTTACACAGACTGAATAGCGCAGAAAAATTAATATTTCTACAAAACTATTTACAGTGAGTTACGGAAAATAAGGATAAATATTTCTAAAATACATATATTATGCTCTCTTCGAAATGTGCAAAGTGGAAAGAGCAAAGTGAAAACTGTATAGTAATACAACATTTGTCAAATGTTCGTAAAATACATTTAATTTTGTACTCTCATTCTTTAGTTCCGGAATGTAGCCAACAGTTTTGCCAGAAGCATCCTAACAAACCATGTCATTTCGAAGGAATGCGACACAGAGATTGTTTTTGCCGAAAGAGTGGAGGCCCACGTTGTGACCGTTAGTAAAAATACTGACGATCGTTTTCATTCTAATACACTAGTACGACGTTAAAAATGAGATTTTGTTTTATAAATTCAATAAAAAGGGAACATTACTGGAAACTATATAATAGTTTTAATTGAACTGTTTGAATAAATTTCTTATTTTAATGAAACATGTTGTTTTATTTCTCTCGGATGTGTGTTACTCATATATTTCCACTTCTTTACCATTTATTTAACTTTGATATACGCGTATGATGATGCGAATAGGAGACAAACACATTTAAAATACTTTATTATTTTACTTATTATTTTACTTTTACTTTATTATTTTACTTCCGACCATCCTCACGTTATTTTTAAAATATTCTCTTGAATCGCAGGGTCAAATTCCGTGATAATATTATAACTAACGGTTTCTTCCCGCACCATTTGACCCTATTATATACCTCCCTAGGCTTGGCTTTTAAAGAGAATGCATAAATTCAAATTAAAAATTTATGTATTGCCAAAACATTCTTAGTTCCTTGCTAAATATTCAGATTTAAATGATCTGCAACTGGAATGTAATCAAAGGTAATGGTGAAGTGTTAACTCTAATATACCTACATCAATTGACTATGGTTTAGGCAAAGTGAAGCAAATATTTACCTAGATATTTAGCAACATATACCTTGTTACGAGGGTCATATCCAAGATATGCTTTTAATAATATTTGAAGTATAGACGAAATTGACGCTGTTTTGGTCCGTGGTTTTCATTAATTAGTATTACTACATCGATAACAACCCATTATTTTGTTTGTTTAGTCTCAAATGTAGCTATTCTAAAAATCTTGAAAGGTTTGACGAGCGAAGCGAGGTATGCAAGGGGGCGGGGGGTAACGGTGCGTCCTAATGTAGATGGGCCGTGTTAGAAGCGGGTAGCGTTGGGCATGAACAAAAGTGTTATTTACGAAAAGAGGTGTTACCTCTAACAGTGTTGTGCCGTGTCGGAAGTGTTTCCATGTGGACTCTCCTTAAAAATGTCCCACGGGGAATTGTTCTGGAAAGAAATCTAGCTTTTGGACTGATTTTAAACAAACTTCAAGCGTATTAACAGTATCTGTGAAGGTTCAATTTGTATATTTGCCATCGATCCGTATAGTCCATCTTTTAAAAAAAACAACACATATTTACTTCTTAAACGTGGTTATCTTTACAGTTTATTTTGTCCAGGAATTTGCGAGACCTACGGTTAATGCGATATTTTAGAATGGAACAATTCCCTGCAGAAATCACTAGTCGCATGTTGTGCAAGGTGCAGCACTCATCAAACAAATATTTGAATAAGAGACTGGTGTGTTTTCTCCAGTAATTTAGATCTTTGATCGCACAAAAAAGAATTTGACCTACACGGTAAACGGTTATGATCTACGGATGCCTACTTGCATGGCGAACAATATAGCCATCGTACTCCCATCTGCGACAGCAGTAGTCCGATTGCAAGTGACATCTGTAAAACGGGTTAAACGTTTGTACAAAATCTGTATATGCCATTGCATTTTTAGAAATATTATACACAATACTTCAAATGTTTTCAGAACTTACGTACATTTACTCCTACGCACAAACAGACACACACACACACACACTGTATTATATTTACAACAAAGTATGAGGAATGGCAGAACTCCGATAAGACCTATGCACAGGGTGTATGTCTGCTACAAAATCAAAATGGCATAAGCTAGAATTGAACAGAGGAGCCTTAGCACGCACGATTAGCGATCCACAACGAAGTCACTATGGCTCAGGATAAAAATAAAACATACATTTGTTTTCAAAACACATTTCTTAAACAAATGTTTTGTTTTAAAGGAAATGTAGGAAAGGGAATAAATATTATGCAACTAGCTTACTTCTATTTTTTTTTGCCTGTTATTTATACTTTATATATAAAAGGTCGAAAATACTAACTAAGAAAACAGAGTAGCTTTTCAACTGTTTTCCAGTTGTGACTTCAAGGTGTATATATTGATTTTACTATTCACAGAAAAATAGCGCGGAGGGCACTAGCACAGATAATCATTATAAACATTCACAAGCACGTTTGCGTTTTTCAAAGAACCCTGGGTTACGTAAATATTGCAATTAATACAGAAAAAATCGATTTCACCTATTCGTTCGAACTGAACGCTTGGAGAACAAGTTAAACAATTAAAACTTCAAAAATATGGAGTGCTTTGAATTTATAACCAGCTAATATAGCTGGCAGAATGCCAATATCTGAGGATTATACAATATACACGCACGTTGAATTAACGTGACGTGATCGTGTAATAAATATCATACCCGGCCAGCAACTAAGAGATCCGGGTTCGAGTCCTCAGCAGGTGACATTTTACACTGTTAATTTCAAGTGGAATTATAGTTTTTACCTTAACGAAAGATGAAACGGATTAATAAAACTGTAGAGAAGATGAATGAAAAGTATATATGTAGAGATAATGGATGACATGATTGAGTATTATTCAACACGTCAATAGCCGAGCCGCCGTTGCTCAGTGTTAGAGCGTTGGAGTAGCATTCGGTAGTTCGTGGGTCCGATCTCTTCGGCCGACCATCCTGACTGGGGTTGTCCTGGGTTGTATCCTCAGTCACACCAGTCAAATGCATTGATGGCACCTTCAACATAGGCACTGGCCGACACCCTAGCGAATCATTCCCCCTCCCCTATCTCGATATGTGCCTTAGGTTCCTAAATGTCATAAATACAAAATCAAATATTCAAATCAACACGTCAATATTCTTGTTGTCGGGTTTTGTCTAATGGGCATAGTCTTTTTCTTCGATATGCACGGAAATGAGATCAACGTCCTTTCATTAAGTTCATGTTTTGTAATTTGCTGAAAAGGTGAATCAGCGAATGGCAACAATTTATTTAATATTATTATCACTACCATAATACTACAATAATAATGTAAAGAAACATGATACAACTTTCTCTTAAATTAAAAAAAAAATCACTGAACTTGTATAAATAAAAAAAAACAATATCGCAAGACGTTTCATAATGTTAGGTATAATATTACAAATCTATACTCAGAGAATTTCATTTATACTTAGCACTACTGGAATTTCTTCACTCATAAGCACAAATTATCAATCGAATCAAAATGAAAACTTTTAATAAATTATAAAATACAATATGATCTGGAGATGCAATATTTCCTCTGAAGAGAGTAAAATCCTGCGATGTCGTGCAAGTGCGTGATTAGCGCGTTCTCTTTCTACAAGGATATTCGAATGTTTTGTTAAAATCACAATGAAGTTTAAAAACCTTTATAACAATATTTATATAAATAACTCCAGAACACTTGAAATCAAAATAAGTGCATATGGTTAGGGGTAAAATAATCTTTTTTAAAAAAATTAATTACTTTCGGCTCATCAAATAGCCTTGAAATGTAATTTAGGTAAATGAGATCTACAATTTTGTTACTTATATAAATATTTGTGTGGTCACACAATTACTGTTATAAACTATCAAAATAAATATACGTGTTAGGCAAACATGAAGTAATGAATTATCGTTATATGAATATGGTTTCATTATGACCGTCCGAAGACAATGCCTTCATGGTATTGGCAAAACGTAGTTTCGTATACAAGTATATTTAGAAAGCTAACGTTAAGCAGTGCTAATTACTTTGTGGTAATAGTTTACTTACTAAATATTTCCGGTGCACGGAAACTCTACTCTGTTCCTTGTGTGCAATGCCCTTGAATCAATCTTTATTTTGATATTTCAATCAATGAATTAAGGCCAATGTATCTGCCCCGTTTCTATTGATAAACATATGGTTATACAAATAAGTGAAACTCTACATGAACTAACCATATTCACATACACAACACTCTAAAATCGTTGCTAAAGAGAAGACACTTGATGTAGTTTATGCTTACATTATTAAACTATGAAGTGGAACGTACACTTAATTAGAGAACATTAATGTTTGGCCTTCCGGAAGTAACATCGTAACATATGTTTTCTTAAAACATCGGGGAAAAGCTGGTGAATATTCTGTTGTTTCAACTCATACAGCCGGTTATTTTAGAAATAAGTATTTTCTCTTTAATGTTTTCAAAATTAATGTCTTAATACGAAACCAATATATCACTGTCATTTTAAATGATTACATTTTCGAAAATAATCAGAAAAGCTGTTTCTATTCCAGTGAACAATTTAAAATAATCGTTCTGCAGATCTATTTCTTAATTACAGTGAAAACATCATTCTAAAATATTTGTAAATATCTAGAGTTGTTTCGAAGTAACGAGGGTAACAGGTCAAATTTACTGTATTTAGATGATTGCAAATCAACGCAAACTTTAATCACCGAACTAGGAATTATCCTCGATAACTAAATGGTTCAATTATACTTACACAGTTACATTGAATTTGTAGAAATATGGTAACCTTCGCAGTTTGTGTAAGATTTGTGTCGGTGAATAACAATTTCATTTTGGGTAACGATATAACATATAAAATTTTAACATCATTTAAATATGCTGAATTTCTCCAGATTAATATTTCAGTTTTCATTCAATGTCATGCGTTATGCACTACACCAACAACTGCTTACAATCCCTTCCGAGTTGCAAGCTACAAAATACAGGTGCTACAGAAGCACTAGATTGTGATCAATAGTTCCCATTTATATTATGTATCTACACGGATAAATTATGTACGATGTAGTAATATCTAACTATAATGCTTTAAATTTATAAAATTCTAATTGGTGTGTATGTATTTCTTAATAGATGACAAATTATAGAAGGACACCGAATATTCGTCTTTGGATTATAATATTTAGCGTTACCCTCCCAGTGACGTATGGGCGCAAAGGATCAGGTAGGTACACTAAGTCTAAGTATAAGACAATATACAATGGTTACAGTAAACAATGTTTCAGCGAGAGTAGAACAATTCAACACTTTACGTAACCAATGATGAGTAGTAGTTGAGCTATTGTCGAATTGAATTTGAATTGTATCGTATTTATGACTTTTAGGCATCTAAGGCTCAAGCTAGGATAAGGGAGGCGAGATAATTTGTGGAGGTGTCGGCCAGAGGCTATGTTGCACGTGTCATCCGGGCATTTTCCTGGTTTAACTGAGAAAAAACTCTTGGAAACACCACAGTTACACTCAGTGAAATCTTGTCGAATAAATGAACGTTATTTTAAATACTTTGAATTATGGTCTGTGCTTACGTGTGTAAACAACAATAACTATATTTGTCAATTTAAAATTAAGCAAGTATCTTTAAGCAATTGGGGCCGGATTTGACGTACGAAAACAAAATATGTCTAGGGAGTTTATCATGTTCAAAGGAAACTTTTACATATCCTATAATAGTAGCGCATAACAGCAACAGATGGTAAGATTTAAAAGAAGCGGCATCTTTAAATACGACCTTTATCATACTATGTCTCCATCGTATAATAACACTTGATATCGCCTTGAAAGTTGAAAGAGGAGTAATTGTAATTAACATACTTGAGTCGTCAGGATGCAAAAATCTTTGTGTCCATCCCAGGTGCTTTTCAGAGTTGAAAAAGATAAATGTGCTTTGAAACTTCTGACCTTGAAATGAGCCGTCTCAATAGCATTCAGCGAAAGTCAATTCAATATCACCGCAGGTTCCTATTGAAAATTGAGTTATGAATTCAGGTATACCAATACCTCAATTTTCAGCCTTTCTGGACTTGATGAGTTTTGCAACCAGTTATCCTTGCTGGAAATATTAAAAAAGATGCATTAAACGTGGGGGAAAACAGGACAATCATTACGTTGAATGCCAGAAGTCATTTGGGAGTGGAAACTGATACGCCATTTTTGTCAATGAGCTTTGGTGGGGGATTATATTCACGAGGGTTCTGTTTCTATCAAGGAATGTTAACTTCACAATTACGACGCGTATGCAGTAAGCAAAAAGGCGAGTATATGTGGTACACGGAATTGCTAAAAAACATAATGCATGCATTTTAGTGTATATTACATGTACAGCGATATCGTTTATTGGAAATGTTAAATAACATTTTATGTATGTAATGTAGACGGAAGAAGTATCAATAATGTAATTCAATTTTCAAATGGTTGTATACGTAATTTCGAAATACATATTTTGTACAACGTTAAAGGACTGGCTTTATATTTAAATTGGTGCCATTTGAATAATGATATTCGATGTCATTATTTCGAAAAGGATAGTGTATTTTTATTGAGTTTCATAAAGATTTAAAAAATAAATTAATTCAAGAAAGTAATTTTGAAGTGATATCTTACAATTAATTCCCCATGCTATGTCAAATTATGTTGTAGTCTTGTCACGGTAACATACGTGGGAATTTTGTTCAAAAGTATCCTATAATATGAAGAATAAGTTCTATATAAAATATTGTTTCATTAATTATTTCAAACATTGTAATACTTTATAGGCAAGTCATTTGTTGCTGGCCTTTTCTTTGGCATTAGAAAGAATTTACAAGAAACAAAGGAAGGTGATGAAGGTTAGATATATTATCATTATGTTAGTTATACATTGTAAACTTCTCTCATAAAATGCGGCTGAGTTTCCATTTTGCATGCAAAATTTTATGTCTGGTATTATGCGTTATTTTTTATTAATATGGGGTTTATAGGATTTACTTGTAGAAAATAAAAGCTCTAGTAATTCCGCTGAGCTGTTCACCGCCCCTTAAAAGGACCTAATTACGTTTTCTGACTATTATTAAACGTTTTTGTGCTCGTGAATTTGATTATATTTAAAGTTTCCATTCCTAAGAAATTGTAATAGTGTTATTTGGTTTGATTTTTTAAAATCTTGTTTACGTTAATAGGCACTTGATCAGATGTATGTGTCCATCTGTTATACCGAAATAAGTTATACATACCTGCGAGGAGGTAAACCATGCGAATTTGACGAGGGAAAACATCCATATTTTGCAGGCTTTTTTAACAAGTTGAATGGTATGCGTGAACAAATATGTACGTTACATTTTGCGTGTTTTGACTAAAATTATAACAAAGTTGAAACTTGTCCAACGAAACAGGATAACGTTGTATGCTGTACATGAAACGATTTCTGCTTCAATCCAACGGAAGGTGTAATAGGGATGGACAAAACGCTTACTTTTTCGTAGCACCAATAGCGGAAACTTCTATTTAAAATATATGTACAAAATATCAGTTAATAATAACAGTTTACTAAAACCTTTCTAAATGAGAGTAACATGATCCAAACTTAAAAATCAGTGTAAAAGAAAATTTGTTAACTAAAATATATTTGTAGCTTGTTATGTGTGTATTAGAGTGATAGACTGCCGTTAGGACTTGAGAGAATAATTCACATTATAGCTTTCGGAAACCTATTGTATGTAATTATCGGGATTTTAGATATTGTTACATGTTCTCTTCGCTAATAAATAACACAACTATGATTTAAGTTAATAGATATTTGAAATTTCATCGGCTCTAACGTATAACGTTCACAGTACAAATGACTTTATTAATAAAAACACGTATTACGCAATAGTTGCTTCGGATTAAAAATTGTTATGAGCTTTTGGCACCATTTGGCTCAGAGCGGGATGAGTTAGGTGAAATAACAGGGAAATGTCAGCCGGAATCTTACTTATCGTAACAAACATCGCGGTATACACATCGCGGTATACACTTCCACTAAGGGACTCACAGGGAAATTTCGACAAGTGGCTCCGAAACGATTCTTTTTATTGATGGGCTTGATCCACCTAAGTCTCGGGCTAGCTTACGGGAGGGGAAAAGATCCGAAGGGTGTCAGTCAGGGTATAAACTGATGTTACTATCCTCGTGTGACAGAAAACCCTGAAGAAAAGCTCAGGACGGCTGGTCGCTATGATTGAACCTACGATCTCACAAATACTAAGCTAACGCTATGCCACTGAGCTGCGTGCTTCAATTACTCCTACCTACCCGTGGCCGATCCGAAGGCAGCGACGTTTCCTCTTGGACGTAAGTATTGCTAGGTAATTATTGCTTTGAGAAGCCCGAATTTACTTGTTTATTGGCAATCACAGATGAATAAAATATTATTATATAATTTAATTGAACGAAACATGAAGAAACTACTATCGTGCTTTTTCGCTGATAAGGTAGAGACGAAGAAAATGACGTTCGGGATAGAAAGTGTCGAAAGCCTCAGAATTCGACACCAAAGGCACCACTTGCCGTTTCGGTGAGCTATAGTGAATTGCGTGGTCAATGAAAAGACGCTCTAGCTAAACGGAACCTGACTTAACGTAATTTAAACTAACATAACTACCATTCATGAAATGCACATAATTTGAAAATGCATATTATGTATGCATAAAAATAAACAAATTTACTGTCTGAAAAATAAATAAAAGATCACGGTGAATAAAACCGAAACAAGGTTATCGGGTTAACTGATGCGGTATCCACAACGCTAAAGGGGCACTTGCTAGCAAGGGCTTGTTAGTGTTTTGATGCAGCACTGCTTCATTATATCATCATGAGTGAAAGCATGTGGCGTCACGCGACCGATACTTCCTTCTCAGAATGACTCGTTGAAATAGAAAATGAAGTAACATCTCTGACCTGGTATTTTCATGTGTGTGCTGTTGTTTATTCCATTCGCAAAGTTTGGGAAACTTTAACAGTTAAGAAATTAGATTCTACTTTTTATCAGTCGTAGCAGTGATACCGATTTAGCCACAGTAGTAGTGAAAAATAGCTGTCATGCTATTTTGCCCATCTCTACTGTTTAGGTGTGCAGTCACTCACGGGAAAGCCATGTAGCATGTACTCTTCTTTCTTGGTTTTAGTAGTCTATTTCCCTCCAGAAGTTTCTGAATACCCAGGCTATTTGTTGCGATATACTCAAACTAGGTGCAAATAGAAATCAAAGACACGACAGATAAATTTGTTTGATCAACAACTCCACTCACACCAAACTGTACCATCGACGTTCGTTTGCGCGTACGCCTAACTTCTAGATCTCCATTTGTTCTCCGAGATATCATTAAACCAAAGTAATATGAAGAAATGTCGTACAGATGAACTGTGGCAAATTGAATGTTTTGGATTATGGTAAACTTCCAAAAAGGACACGCGAATTGTAAAATATGTATTTCCACTCCGTGTGAACTAACTTGGCCTTAATACCTACATGTGAAACGGATGTGAAAGTGTTAGAAACTATGGATCTGACTCTAAAGCTAACAACTCGTTTATATCTTATTTTATCCTCCATTTTTCACCACCAAAATCTCAGAAACTAGAAATCGGACCAAGATTAATTATACCATGCTGCACTCTCCATGACTGGTTTGAGACAAGACTTTGACTCCCAACCTTGGAAGACTTTGAACTGTTTGGGATGATCGATTTCCCATTAAACGGTCATCGTATCGTCCGACCAAAATACCAATGCATTGTTCTATTCCTCTTGGTATGAAATAGCGTTTATTTTGAAATTGACACTTATATGTCATTTTCATTTCTTTAACTTTCTCAATTACGCAGAGTCGATGAGTCCCACTGAAATTTCATTTCCTGAAAATCGGAAATGAGGCATGCTCCAAAAAAGCAACACATGTGTACAAATACGATTCAATATCATAGTAGAAATTTTTACTAATTGCAAAAATGCATTTTTAAAAACAGTTCAGTTATTACACAAAATACCTTGAATAAGGACACGTTATTTATTTTGTAACTGATTATCGGACTAAACTATATAATTGAAGTGAAACTACATCTTAGAAAACCCCGAAGAGCATTCTGCTATTATTTCCAATATTTTACTCTTCTTGTGTATCTGATCCTTTTCTTAAAATACAATTTTCTATTCTTTGCTTTAAAATGAGTTGACCCACTTTTTAAATGTAAATATTTTGCAGGCCACCTTAACTTAAGTAGGCATATTGTTTAACATTCGTAACTTCGATCCTGACTCAGACATGCGAAACATAAATTTATAAAATAAAATTAAAGGCATTTTGCACAGGAAATCATGGTCTACAGTTCGTCTAGATCAACATTGCCTTCGCTGTTGCCTATAAGAAATTTGCTGGCTATTCGAATCTGCAATTTAGGCTAGCTGTGTTAACTAACACGGTTATTATTGCAGTTCTTTGATATTTATTGGAATCATTTGTAAATGTTATGCATTGTGTATTGTATGTAGTTCTTAATCGAATGGAAACATGCATTTTGTTTGTTTCTGAATACACCTCAAAGCTCCTTCGTCAGTTGTATTCTTGTAGTAGTGCAATATGACATATTGATTTTCTATTTATTCTTTGTTAATAATAGGGCTATTATTCTTTTCACGCTTACCATACATTAGGTCCACGCGGTAAGTTCGTTATTCTTATATATGATGATGTTATAGGTTTATTAGCGATACATACTCTTTCCTCTATAATAACGATATGGAAACTGCACACAAGACTAATTCATTGTTTTCCTTTTTCAGACATGAAAATATTAACGCTTGTAACGATTTTTGTTCGCCTGTATATAAGTTGAACATGCCGAATGAATCTTTGAACGTCCGTTTAGATACTACTCTTATAAAAAATAAAATATAAGGAATTATGGGAAAAATGTATGTATATTATATATTTGTATTATAATTATCAGTATATTAAATATAGAATCCTATGCATTTAAGTTATCACTATATAATTTGCTAGGCTAAACTTAGAGCATATTCGTTATTAATCACCATAATTAAGGGAGCCATTGGTCACACTCAAACACATATTCTGCTCCTAAATTTTAAATATCTCTAACCTCGAAGGTAATGTGGAAGTACTGTTAAAATTCAAGTACCATCTCAGGAATAAATTATAAGCGTTTTGTAAATTTGAAACCATAATCGTAGTTTAATCCAGCGCGGGTGCTGGAGTAGTATTACGATTGAATAACACAGTTAATAATGGAGCGGATTCTACGATCTTCACTACTTATTTTCAAATACTTGTAAGTAACAGTACAACATTCACGGGGCAATGAGACTGTCCCTAATTCCAAATGTTTACTCAGATATAGTGCTTGTCTTTCTATTGATCCCAGGTGCCAAATTCGAGGGACCTAGTGAGAGATTGAAATAACCCCATGGTGAATAAGGTCCTAATTACTGTTTACTTTCATTCTACTGACGTATGTCGATAGCTTGATTATCATTAAATCCTAGAATCACCTATTTTGTTCCTGTTCAATAAATCGTAAACGCTTAATGAATATGATTTAATCACGGGAGAAAAATGTGAATTACTACGTCCTATAGCGCTTATGAATGACAATAATGGCTATAATTGCCTGCTTTAAAATAAGGGTTTATTCTGGTGTTTATTATAAGAAAACTACAATTCTTTTAGCTTCGAAGGTCGTCAGAAATGCGAACATATGCGCGTTCTTAGCGGTTCAAAGTAGTGCTAATACACCAGCGTTTGTTCCATAAGAGGGGAACATTCCAGCGGACGTATTTCTTTTTTGCAAAGTCTAAACACAAAGTAAGTAAGAGGTACGCCGGTGAGATTCCCTGATGTTCTTTAGATTGGTGAATATGAGTTGTTCAATTCGTTGGAAAGGATACACACGAATGCCTGAAGACAAATGTTCACATTGGTCTTTGTTGATACAATGGATAAATGGCGATTAAAACTTCAAGCGGAGTACCAATGTTATATTTTGTCAGATTTGCGTTACTTCGTTTTATAATATTTTTAATTCATTATTGTTAACTCTTAATTGTCATTCGTTTATTCGCATGTCCTTTTAATAGGACAAATGACCACTTCGGCTTTGAAACCAGGAGGTGTTATGTGAAAGATACAGTATATTGTCTACTGAAAATTGCCATTAATACTTACAGCTCTTCTTACTTACTGCTATCAATTCGTTTCCATGTTTTAAAGTATTTTGTATTTTTAGAAACTTATATTTAATATATTCATAGCATAATTTGTATTTTTGCAACATCCGTTTTTATGTGTGAGAGCACAAAACGTCAGGAATGTGACGGTAGTATCTAGTGTGAATGTGGCGAAAAAATCAAATTTTGAAATAGGTAATGTTAGGAACAGGAAAAATGAAACTTAAGTGCTGCAGCAGTGGAGGAGGAAGAAATGTGATATCCAATGAAATTTGTCAGCTCTATTACCTCAGTTCATTCTAATCACATTTTTGGACGGAGTGCAATAGTATAAATTATAAGTGTTTATTTTTTTGAGATCAGTGAAATGAGATATCATTTTTTTAAAAATAAAACTGTTTTATTTTTATTTTGGTTTAGGATTGAGTTTTGACACAACAAAATCGGGTAAGTGCTTTTTTACTGATCCATTTTGACTATTACATTTCAAGTTTTATCCCAAAGTATATTTATATTTGAAAAGTTTTTTATATTGAGAATTCATGACATTAATGATACTTTTATTATAGGTTCTAAGTACTTATGTTAAATATATATGAGCTTACAATCAAGTTTACGATTTTGATAAGTTGTTTCACCTAACATTTCAGAAGTTAATATCTTTATTACGTGGAATCTCCTGAAATTAAGAAAAAAAAATATTGCATAGTTAAATTCAGACTTTGAACTAAATTTAGATATCATCATAACTAATAAGACAAATACTAAATACTAACTCAATGGGAAACATCTTATTTAAAATAGAATCAATGAAGCAAAAAAATGTATCAATTTAATCGAACTTATAACTTTTCAGGCAATTTTTTTCGATATTGCCCTCATCGTTGCTCAAATATGTGAGCATCTACATGGATACACAATAGGAAATAAATATTAGTATACCCGATTCTTCTAGTTTATAGATACCATTGCAAATTCACTTCAGGGCATTGTTAATTGTAAGCAATCACTATTTCATCCTGTACACAAAAAGGATAAATAAATGCCTCCATAGTTGAAAAAGTATTAAAATAACACCACCTTAGAACATACTACGTACGGCTCATTTGGCTTAAAATAAATTAAATTTGCATATTATTCATTAAAAATATCCAATCTCATTTCCGGTCTCAAAAAATAGCTTCTTATACGTTTGGGGAATATCCTTGTGTATGCAATTTTCTAGTCCGAATCGTTCTAACATGTTTAAGATTTTAACGATTACTAGAAAAAAAACCCGGCAATTTCTATACTTTATTTACTTTTAAACGCTCTAAGTAATAACATTGAGACATATCACATTACGTTTCATTATTTTTTTTGTAATCTAAATATAATTATTTAACATCTATAAATGTATAATTTTCATTATCATCATCATTATCAATGCAAGCGCATATGCACTTATAAATTGTCTCTTATTACATAGGAAAGCACCAGCAGACCAAAATGGAATTATGTTCGCTGTAATCTTTATAGTTGATATAAATTTTGCAAATGTTATAAATGCATTAATATCATTAATACGATCATCATCATATTGTAGACATGTGTACAAGGTTTTGTATTATGTCAACAATCGTAATATTTGAATGATTACCACCAGTGTAAACATATTTTCCTTTGTATATTTTATTTATACTATATGTACTTTAGAATACCTGCAAGTTATATAAATGATAACAATGAACGTTGCAATGGAGATCAAATTGTACTCTGACAGTAGTTTATGGATCTTATGCGGAATTCAAATTGTCAAACTTTGTTCATTGGAACCTGGATTCTCCTGTCACAAATATGGAATAGCACACGTTACACTTTTGTGAGATTTTTTTCTTACAAGAAGTTACTGGTCTGAAATAGGTAAACTCGTGTTCAGTTCATCCCATTGGATTAGGTGCAAGAATCGGTATACCAGATTTCTTCGATAAATTCTGAAAACGTCAAGGTATTTTCATTTGAATTTAGTTTTTGATATCTTAAAGCCATTGACCCGTCCAAGATGAATATTGACGGGGGGTTGAATTGGCTGAAGAAAATGGGAGAACATGAAGTACTTATCAACGCGGCATTTGTACATCGCAAAGAACACATGGCATGAGCAGCAATGGAACCGCAACCCTATTTTCGAAGCTGAGCACTATAGCATTTTGCCACCTTTGGCCACAACATCAGATTGTAATTCATAATGTGTTTTGGTTCAAGTATGATGGGTAAGTTAAATTTCAATCCTCGCAGAAAAAAATAGAAGTTGTACCCTCATAGTCTCAGATTTTATTCATCTTTTTTTGGGTAGAAGAAACAGTTAGAAATACCCCAAAACATTTACCAAAGGACCTGGAGCGTTGTCAAATTTTATCCTAAATTTCGCAATGTTGGTACGTTTGTGTTTCCAGCCACTTTCAGGACGAATATAAGGCACCAGCTAAAAGGTAAGAGTATCAAATTGCTTTCATATTCTAGTATCGTTTTTCGTAATGAAATGACTTTAGAATTGCGTATATATGGCATCAGGCCAACGACAACTTGAGGTTTCAAAAAGGCAGATTTCACGTATATTGAAATTTGTGCTGGTTTGGTAATGTCTTTGTTTCGTTTTCTCGTGTTGGTTATATAAAATGCATACAGAGATTCATAAAACACTTACAAGTCCTACGTCATTAGCTTTAAGTTTTCAGTATTCGATTTGGAAATGGAGAGAAATGTACGATATGGGGATATTTCAAGGGGCACTTTCAAAGCACTAAACAAAAGCAGCTATAAACAATTTGAAATTTTGTAGACTTCTAGAATTAGGCATTTGTAACAATCTCTATGAGTTTTATTTTCAACCCGTATCTAGTACAGTTTCTGCGGGGTCTGAATCTAGCAACCCCGGGAAATGTCCCGTAAACTTTATTTTTATATGAGCTAGTCTAGTAACTTTGGTCTTCGGACAGTCACGATTATATGTTACGTACCAGTTAAAATGCACACCCATGAATGCCGCAAAGAGTATCAGACGCCATTGTTCACTAATACAAGTTTGAATATAAAACTTTATGCACACACCGAACCTGTTTATGTGGGAAAATTGCACAAAAAGCAATATCATTTCCGAAAAAAAATGACCGTAATTAGGCAAAAGTACGAACGTTTGTGGCAATTTACATATGCATCAGTTATTGACACCATGTTTTGCAAAAACGACTATTTGGATTAAACTCATATAACACCTAACTTGGTTTTAAAATCACTCACCAGACATAACATTTTCAAAGTTCTAACAATATCTTCCCCAGAAGCAATAAACACTAAGAATTTATAAAAATCAGCGGGATCCCAGAGCTCCTTTCTAAGCCAGCCGCCAATAACGTTCATAATTCTTTTAAATTCCAAAATTAAACAAATCATAGCCATCACAGTCCTTCGCTCCTTCTAAAACGACTACTACTACTACGGCTAATATGGTAACACGGACAGCTAGGGTGTCAGGGGTGGAGACCTCTCAATCATCTTTCTAAGGTGCGGAGGAACGGTCTTACCAAGTCTAGAAATAGGCATTCCTTTTATGATTTTATTTTACTTTATCGTGATTGCCTTTGCTGATTAACCTGAATAATTTTCACCTTCCAAACACTCTTAATTTATTTATTTATTTAATATGAAACGGTACTTTGTTTTGTTGAGAAAATATATATACTTTCCTTTCATTAAGGCCCACTAGGGCCTATTACGTTTTTGCTAAAATGCCATCGGATATTTTAATTTTTCAAATAATAAATTTTTGTATCTATTAAATTTCCTATCCGTACTTGTATCACAAGATGTCCTTAGAAGTTGCTCTGATACGGCTGTCCATCACATTCCTGCGAAGGCGTAACGTTCCTACGTTTACCTTATTACGGCCGTATATTATATTTTTTCGGATTTTTTTTCCGACTATTTATTTGTAATTTTTCTAAATAAATTCTTGTCATACCTACATAAATTGTCATATTAAGACTTGCTGTAGCGCACATTGGCGTCCGCTACTCTGACGCGATAGTCCGCGGGGTTGGTAAATTTGAACCCCTCTAGAAACTGCACTAGTCGAGAAGTTAGATTTTTTTGAAGCAGACCTTTTTTTGAGAAAGTTGCTCTTGAAGTATCTTGAAAGTTGCTCTTGAAGTGACGTAAGACGTGAATGTTTCCGATGAACATTGCATTGTCTTTTATATTGCCAGCACGGGAAACAAACAAAAAAAATGCGTTCCTAAACCCGCAAAAATTAAATAAAAAGTCTGCCATTTCCTTGAAAACCATCATTTCGAAACATCGCGTTCTCACTGTCGTGACGCCATATGTATGTAATTCTCATGTGGTGTAATTAAGAAACAACAATAGTACAATACGAAAGATATTTGTCCAGAAAGTGGCTAGAAACACAAAATTACAAACAACGCAAAATATAGGGTAAAGCTTGGCAACCCTGCAATTATTTTGGATTTATTTTGGGACGAAACAGAATATAGGGTGGTACTTCAATATGATTCAACTACCAAGAAAAAGATATCGAACACAATATATACGTCTATGAGGGTACAACAACTGCATGGATTGAGATGGAACTAACCGACTAGAGAACGGAGAGACTAGAACACCATTTTGTATAGGATCGAAACTCCATCTCTTTCCAAAGCCGCATTCACTGATGCTAGATCGTTTTCAACATTAATAAGATCGCAATGTATACTTAAATACTTTGTGCCTGTGGCTATAACATCGAAATATCCCTTATATGCCATTATAGTATTATCTCGCTCTTGAGCAAAGCAGAATAAGCCCAATAATGATTAAAGCGAAAAAAAAGTTTTTGACTTTCTAGGCCTCTTTCTCTTACTTTTTTTCTTATTCTTTTCTAAATTTTCTCAAATTTTTAATTAACCTTGCAGCAAGCACACTAAAAGAATACCTACAAAATAGTGCTAATGTTTTGGGTGAGTATATTCAACAACCAATTGAAAACTCTTGAAACAAACTGGAAGCGGATCCGCAAAGCAAGTCCATTTTTTGAACAGGGAATTAAGTTGCCATTAAAAATAAAGTGGTTAATTTAGCGGTCAGAAAGCAAAGAATAATTTAAATTTTATCTCGTTTTTATCTATTTTATCTACTCCAGAAGGGGCTTGTATGCCTGGATCCTATTTAATTTCAGTCAAAGTTTAAAGATAATAAATCAAATCTGAATATTTAACAAATTGTTCTTTCTAACTAACGAAATTCATGGATATATTTGAAAGTACAACTTACATTTCTACTCCGTGTTCATCAAAACTTTTCAAAATGGGTGCTCTAATTCATAATTACTAATCATATTCAATATAAATGTTACATTGCTATTGGTAATCACTTATATTACTTTCTAGCGTTTCGCGAAGGCATATGTTCCACACGATATTGCCGTGCAAATCCTGGGAAACCATGCTGGCTGACGTTACGATCGTATAGATCGGGTGATTGCATTTGCGAGAAAGATGGAGGATTTGACTGCAACCGTTCAGACGGTAACATAAAATGCTTTATTTAACAATTTAGTAGAGTCACGAAAATATAATTTAGCTTAGTAGAATAGTATCTTTATTCTAAACGTAAATAAAGGGTAAGATAAGAACTTTGAAAATCTATGGCTTCGTGGAAATGGTACTATCTTTCAAGAAAGTAAATCCCATGTAGTGGTGAGAATATTGGAAACTAATCTCTGTATGAAAAATTAAGCTCCTACTAAACATATCGCATGTTTAGTGCTTAATTTTCAAGTTACTGTGGCAGCAATGAAGATGAGATATATTGCAAAAGAATTCTCATACGATACAGACGTTTGAATGTGTGATAATAGGCCGAGCCAAACAGAAAAAAAAGAAATATATAAGAAAAGGAACAGTGCGAACGTGTGTGTGTATGTGTAAGCAAGTAATACTAGATCTAGTCGAAAAGTAGAACAGAATAATGACTCACTAGTGTAGTGATCCAGGTGCTGGCTTTCTGCGCTGAAGGTCGCGGGATCGAAACCGTTTGTCTCCTTGATGTTTTTTCTTAAACTGTATATTATTGAGAATTTTCAATTAATTTCGTGTACATAAAGATGCAACAGCCGTCATTTGAACTGAAAATGATCATGGGTAATCGAGTTACGTCAGATTATTGTGAACGACCGGAGATATGCTGTTTCTTTACGTTAGGTATTCTAACTGCGACCTGGGTTTAGGAAGACCTTTTACGATGTGAACGGCTTCCTCCAGGTCCACAAAGAATACCTGGAACATTTGTGAAACAGACGATTACTGAAACGTTGAAATACTAGCGAGAGGTTTTACATAATGTCGTTCTTCGAAGACTATTTAGTGTGAAACATCGTTGAGAATTACGTGGTGAACTCTGAGAGTTCATTATGGGCGTTAACTTTGAATGTCAGATGGTGGAGGCTAAATTTGGGATTTTAATGCAACGAAACTCTGCTAAACATAAGAACTACTTCGATACAAAAGGGTTCTGTTACCGAGTTAATTGAACGTAACATGATTACATTTTAACACACCACGTTTCTTAACGATGGACAGAATAAACGGGTTTTACCGGAATTATTTAACTTTGAGCAAATATTATTCGGGAGATGACACTTAAGAAAGTCTAAATTATGCCAGACGCTATAATTCGCAATATAAAGCAGATCCTCTATTCATACCTGAAATTTAGTTGAAGTTAGACGTTCAATGAATTTCTACAGCCTTTAATTCCGTCACAGACAGATGATGAAAAATGTTCAGAAAAACTATCTTCCTTCTTAGGTTGAAGCTTTGGATGGAGACTTCTTCTATTGTACTGATGCACTGAA
>JAGDQP010013790.1:0-11803 GCA_022664845.1 Lepisma saccharinum
TATATATATATATATATATATATATATATATATATATCAATTGTAGAATCAGACATCCTTCTATAAACAAGGACACATCATCTCTTAGTTTCATTTCGTATTATTCTCGATGTGACTTTTTCTGTGCGGCATCTCTTTCTTTCACCTTAGCAGTATGTTTAATAATTGATCCCGAAAAATTACTTTTCTTTACCACTGTTGTGTGTGGATTGTATGCTACAAGTTGGAAACCTGTGTATCTCAAAATTAAAGTGGAATTGAACCCGTGTTTGTATGTTTATACAAAACGTTTTTCATTGTTTCGTTCTCAGGAATTCGTATGTGAAGTTTGGCCCACACATTATGAAACACTCTTACGTTAAATAGTCTTAAAATTATTTATTTATTTTTAATCATAAATACGATAAGCTAATTTCGTATTTTCGGTTCCAGCTGTGATCATCTTGGAATTGGCTTAGTTTTACCGTGGTGTCCAGATTCCGATAGATATTTTTCTGTCAGTCTTCAGACTCTGCAGACCTAAAAATCCGTTGATATATCTTTTATTAGTATTTCGGTGGTGCACACAGATTGAGTCGATTAAGGGCATAAATGAATTCTATACAATGCCACTACCATATTAGGTAGTATACACTTTCCACTGCTGCACATTTTTACTCTTTTGCCCTGAAGTATTCCAAAACTCGTAGCAAAAATTTCCAGCTAATAACATGCTAATCGACTTTGGTCTGTACCAGATTTTTGCCTTGAGACAAATCTTAGAGAAGAAATGGGGATAGAATGGAACTGTTCACCAGTTATTTATTGATTTTAAGAAAGTATATGACTCTATCAAAGGAAACAAATATTTATACAATATCCTGGTACAACTAGGAATTCCGAAAAATAGTGAGGATGTGTCTCAGTGTACGGATAAGCAGAGTATGGATATTTAATAATATGTCAGATAATTTCGAAATTCGCAGTGGTTTGAAACAAGGCGATGCCTTATCACCGTTACTGTTTAACTTTCCTTTAGAATATGGGATTCAGCAAATAAAAGAGGTCAAAAAGGGACTGATATTGAATGGGTTGAATTAATTGTTCGTATACGCAGATAAAGTAGATTGAATAGGGAACGATATAGATGAACTACAAAGTAACACCGATGTCTTAGTAGAAGCGTGCGATGAGATGGGTCTACAGGTAAACACAGAGAAAACAAAATACATAATAAAAAACCGAAATACAGGGAATAACAGAAACAGATATATAACAATTAAGAATGGTAACATAGAGAAAGTAAACAAATTTAAATACTTGGGAGAATACGTAACAAGCAAGAACGAGGTAACGGAAGAAATAAAAAGTCGCTTAACTTGGGGTAACGCGTGTTTCTACTCAGTCCAGAAAATCCTAACCTCGTGATTATTATCAAAGAAGCTAAAATTGAAAATATACAGAACGGCTATTCTACCGGTAATACTTTACAGTTGGAGTACGACCCCAGCAGATGAAAATTCAATTACAATTTTTGAGGTTTTGAGGTTTGGTAATAAGGTTTTGAGAAAGATATACGGGCCGGAACGGGACAAGATGGCTGGGGAAAGGAGGAGACTGCATAATGAAGAACGTCACGGACTGTACAACTTACTCGATGTTGTAAGAATGATGAAATCGCGACGACTAAGGTGGGAAGGTTGGGAGAGAAACGAAGATTATATTCCATCGTGGTTGGTAAGCCGGATGGAAAGAGACCGTTAGGCAGACCGAGACGACGTTGGGAGGATAATACTAGAAGGGGTCTTCGAGAAGTAGGTGTTTGTGATGAAAACTGGCTTGATCTTGTTCAGGATAGTATCCTATGGAGAGCGTTTGTTACTACGGCGATGAACTTGCGAGTTCCGTAAGCACTAAAGTAAGTAAGATATATGGAGATATAGACATAAATATATTTTTCTTCGGTCATACCAGGCAAATTAATGGATAGTACCTACGCACTAGTTTTTGGCCTTGCTCAGTCTACCCACATCCGACTCCGGTCTAAGCCTGAGAAGTCCAAAGATCATAAATAAATTCAAATTCGAATACAATCATGTATAGTTTAACTAACTAACTCTATGGCTTATGGAACTCGCAAGGTCATCGCCGTAGTAACAAACGTTCGCCGTTGGATTCTATCCGGGGCAATATCAAGCCAGTTTTCATCACGAACACCTACTTCTCGAAGGTCTCTTCTAATATTGTCCAACCAACGACGTCTCGGTCTTCCCAATGGCCTACTTCCATCCGGACTTCCAACCAGGATAGAATATAATCTTCGTTTTTTTCCCATAGTTTGATTACATTAAATATGGAATACCATAAAATTAGGTGTGGATTAAAATTGAAGTTAGGTATTTAATGCTTCAGGACGTTGATAAGCGCAAGCATTAAATAATGAGCAGCGAATTAAATAATGTTCGGCGTCTAAACTAACGTATTGGATTTTCTACGAACTATGCCTTCCAGTAGACCAAAGGAAGACGACAATGTTTACGAATACAATTTCCCGAAAAAAAGTGGATGTGGGCACGCCTGTGTCTTTTTTTTTTTTACTTCGCTCTGAGAAAGTGCAACAACTAAGTTAGTCAGAATACACAGAGACTGACTTATTATGTTATTAACCCTTCTATTAGCTTCTAACTAAAATAAATTCAACTAGCTCGTGAAACTGTTGATATCATAAAGAAATTCTTTAGTCAAGATAAATGTGGTATATGTTGCCTCAATGTTCCCTTTTCTTTTCCTACAGTAAAGCTAACAGTAAGATAGATATTCATAAATATTTCAAAGTATTTCATATTCTGTATTTGGTAATATTTTAAATCCCTGAGTTGGAAATATGAGATTGAACCTCTGTTACATACATGTATATTGAAATGGTTATGAAAATATTCAGCCCTTGTGCTGCCAGTGAGGCTTTCCTTTTTATTTTCTTTCAAATCCCAAAGGACAAGGGTGGATGGTACGAATAAAAGAAAGAATAAAATATAAAAAAGAGAATTTAAGAATAGATAGAAGGGGAAAAAGAGATCAAACTATGATCATTGTTGAAGAAAATCGTTTTGAACTTGTGGAAAGGTGGGAGAAGTTATCTGACCTCCCACGGAGCAGACCTTCATAGTCAGATACTTTTGATAGAATGGAGAAAGAAAGGTTTAGTATCAAGGAAGCAGATAAACCACAAATCATTCGGTCATACTGTGCTTTCAATGACGGTTTTCAACACGTGGTTCTCCCCTCCTGTCTTCATTCCCGTCTCTTTTCAATGGATTTTTTTCTTCAGTTGTATAACAGGGAGAGAAGCTCAGAGGGTCGTCAATGAAGGCAAAGAATTTAACTCCATATTGTATTCTCATTTTCTGGCTGTACTATACTTGAATAGCCCCGTTCCTATCCGTGAACAGTTCTCTGAATGCCTCTCAATGAAAACGTGTTTGCAACATGTGTGAATCGCCAATTGGAACTGACACTTATTATAGGGATATTAATGCGAATTATCAGAACACACTTATCATTGCAACATCTTACGATTTGTTTATAAATGCAAACTAACCGCTGTGACAACTTTGTGAAGCGTTTACAGGAGAATGGGATAGCATAAAAGTCAAGTAATATGAACTATTTTTTCCATAGCTTTCTATTGAAGAGAATGTTTGATACGATTTTTAAGGACAGCACTTCCTGTCATAATAAATTAACATTACATGATAGATTATTTTTGCATATTCCCTATGTCGAAAGATATTTAATGTATTTACTTGGCTCTATGTTATAAACAATGGCAAAATATTCGAGATAATTGTAATTAACTCCTGTCGTAGGAGTTTCAAGGAAAGCAGTCGTATTCTTTCACATGTATTTTGTTCTCAGGAATTTAATTCATAAGACAAATTATCGAAAACAGAGAAATATGTCAGCAAATGGCGCACGAAGCTTTAAGTAACGGAGTAGGAAAAATTCATATTCTGTAGCTCCTATCAACCAGTGTAAAAGATGTAAGAAAATATTGTTTCAACCAGAGATCCTTATTTGAGATATGCATCAAAATTACGAAACTCTTTGTATCACCATCAGTTTACCTTATGTAGGTAAACTTCTAGTTTAATTTTCTATTGAAAGAAAACATTATTTAGCAAATCTGTCGTTACCTATCTTTTTGTTATTTTATCTACGGTATTTATCTATTTGAAGACTTATGATCACTGAATAAAAGCAACTAAAATTGCAGTTTGAGCCAGGTTTGCAGGAATCCGATAGAGTAAACAAGCTTTCAAATCCAAAAACTTTACACTTTCTGTTAGACAATTTCTAAATACTCAAACTAAAAATCTATTTTAGGAGAATACAGGAAGTTGAACAGACGATTAGGTGTTCATGAAACCGTGACTTAAATGATCCGACATGAGCCTGGTACTCGAAAGTTAAGAAATAATCGGTTCGATAAAGCGTTAAAACAAGAAAGGTTTTAGACGAGATGACTGGGGAACGGAGGAGACTGCATAATGAAGAGCTACACGGGCTGTACGACTGACTCGATGTTGTAAGAATAATGATATGAGCGTTGAGGGAAAGAGAGCGTTGGAAAGACCAAGACGTCGTTGAAAGGACAATACTACAGACTACAGACAATAGTAATATATATATATATAGTGTATTTTATTTCTTAAGAACTTTTTTTCCAAAACACTTCCCCCAGAAACCCCCTACTGCGCAAAGGAAGTGACAGGGTCGTGTCGTAAAAAAATTATTGCCTTCCTGCTTTTTGCAGGGTTTACACCTCTAGAAATTTAGTTTGAGTTTGTTTGTGTTTGTGTGAGGATAAGAAAAGCAGAATGTCGGATTTTTTAGACCGTGGTTATCAGGTGAAGTTGAATATACAGAACCTGTTGCTGGACCTTCTTCGCAAGGGGATCAAGGAGACAATGCTGTTGCTGGGCCTTCTACACAATGTACACCAACAAAGAAGGATAGTGTAATTGGAAAAGGGGCAAAGTTAAGAAAGCAAACTGTGAAATTAGTAAAAAATGTACATAATTTTATTCGTGGTGTTGTGGGCAATAAAGTTGTATTGCCGAGCAAGAACATTAATAAATTAACGGATCGTAGGTTCGATCCCTGCTCATAGTTGGGCTTTGTGGTGGACAAACATCGTGTGCGTGGGTTTTCTCGGGTTTATCTTTCCTCCCACTTTCATCATTCCACCACTTCATCCCATCATCATCCACCATCCGGCTTGAACCAAAGTTGCCTAAAGGCCTTAAAACTAAATTCAAAAATTCATATATAATTAAGTTGTCTAATTATGTAAATCATTGGCCAGAACCTTTTTCGGTTAGGGGGGGGGGGGTAGCCAGCCTCTATTTCCTGTTTCTGTCATATTTTTATACAGATTATGTAAAATATCTCTAATAATAATAATAATATTCATTAGGACTCCTTTATCGACATATTACCGAGGGAAAACGGAAAACACGTCAGGTGCGCCGGCACCGGAAATCGAATCTGTGTCCTTTCGATTACAATTCACAAGCATCACTGACAAACTCATTCAGATCAACTTTATATTTCTTAATGAAATTTTGACGAAGCGTTTATTTTTGGTGGAAGTATTTTTTTTTTTTTTATGGAGGTTGGCAACGTCGTTCATCTGTTAATATTTACGATGCGGTTAGAAGCACGTGCCCTGTGGGTTGTTAAAATATTTTGTTTAGACAAGGGACGAAGGTTCTTATGTTATGGAAGAAACTTTATATTACCGTTTTTAACAGAAAAGAAGAAATACGTATTCTATTACTTTGTGTGTAGTATATATGTACGAAATTTCGTTACAATCGTACTTGCAATAACGTTAAAATGGTGACTTTACGTGACAACATGTTTGGACGGGTTTCAGCCCCCCCGCCCTCCTTTAAACTATATTTCCGCAGAAACGAAAAGAGCAGGTATTCGCTGATTTTATGTCTACAAAATTTCTTCCGAATCATTCATCTGAAATATTTCTGGTCAGTTTCTGACACTTTCTGAACACCTTTTTGTCGTTTTCAGCGCCACCTGAAATATATTTCAGAATAAATCTCCTCCTCAAACTGTTTTCTACAGAAAAGGTAAACCACTTATTAGTTTATTTGATGTATAGTTTAACTCTGCCAACTTTCGTAAAAATAGCTGTGCATCACTTTGCGGATGTACTCTATATTTCATATAGAACCTTCTTCTTATTTATATTTTTATCTCCTTAAACATTCTATTTTTGGCAATTCTGATTAATACAGAACACTCCTGTAGTGTTATAGAACCGTATGCGTTATGTTGCAAGATCTGCGTTATGTGAAACCAAAATTATTAAGTTTTTGGTTTCTCCTGTAAAACTTCAAATTTCGCACTTAGAACGTTAAGCATTTCCACTCTCCGTATATATACATTTATTGTAAATTAAAATCATTGAGTAGTTGTATTACTAAACTGATCGAATAAAAAGAAAGAATGAATCTATCTATCTGCACGTGCGTGGTGGGGGGTAAAGTATAGAAATGAAGGTAAAATGTATATTCAAATCTTCAAGAGAATGCAAAATGTAAATTAAAATATACATATTTTTGGGCGGAAAAATATTCTTAAATTAATTGATTCCATTTTCTCATTTCTAAATTTCTGCTTGTAATACATTATGTTTGAATACATCAATTTTCGTGTGATAGTGAATAGTGATAGTGTGTGTGTGTGTTGGTGTGTGTGTATTTGTAAGGAAGAAAGTACAATCAGCAGTGTGTGTATGAGTGTGCGTCAGTATATGTGAATGTAAAAGAAAAGAGAGATAGAGAGAGTGAGGGAGAGAGTGAGGAAGAGAAAGCAAGAGAGAGAGAGAGCACTTGCTATGAGAAAGAAACAGAAGGAGAAGGGGAGGAGAGGAGAAAGTGGAAAAGCACAAGGGGAAGCATAGGCGTCTACTGGAAAGGGGATGACTTTCTGCTGTACTTTATCCTCTCGCCTCAAACCTTCTATTGAGTTACAGTTCCTCACAACCGCTGAAAATTAGATTATTGAGTCTTTAGGGGTAGGAAATTTTGTCGATGCTTCTTTCTTGACTTTCTTCTGAAGCTCTTGTAAAATTTTATGGATTTTTCTTCAAGTTCGAAGGCACCGCCAACCGTCTCTGTCTTTTCCCCTTTTTTAAATGTGTTTTTAATTTTCTCCCTCTCTGAGTTTCTTTTAAGTTACTTCTCAAGTTTCATCTGCTTACGAAATGCTTAGGTAAAACCTAATGGAACAGAAGCCAGTGTAAACGTGATTGTAAAGCATATGAAGGAGTATTCGTGTTAACATTTAGCATTGTTATTGGCTTATTATTATTACTATTATTATTATTATTATTATTATTATTATTATTATTATTATTATTATTATTATTATTATTATCATCATCCTGTGTTTATTTTCATCCTGGTTATTCTCCTTAAGAATTAGAGACTTATTTTAAATTTATCACCAATAAAGTAAATCATCTTCAATATGATATTGTGATCATTGGATATTTTAATATCTCTAAAGTGGACTGGTACAACTTTGAACCTCTACCAAATATTCTTTATTATGACAAGTTGAAATTTCAAATTCTTTCTACATTCTTGGATAATATGAACTTAAGTGTGGATTCATCAGTTTTTGATCTTGATCTCCTAATTTCTAATGCTACCATTTTTTCTGATAAACATGTTGAACATATGGTGACGTCTGATAGATATCACTACCCATTGGAAGTTAAAGTGACTCTGAGTGATAGTCTTAAATATTATGTAAAACCTCCTTGTTATCAATATCATAAAGGTGACTATTATTCCTTATATTCTCAAATTCGTGATACTGACTGGTACAATATCTTATTAAATAGAGACATACTGTATATCAGGTTGCTTAAGAAATTGAAAATATTATTAGAACATCTCTCAAGATGAATATCCCTTTATCTGATGTTAAGAAATCTAAATATCCTCTTTGGTACTCGAAAAAACTAATCTCTCTTTTAAAGGTGAAAAATTTAGCACACAAAAAATATAAGATTTCTCTCTGTAAGGATGATTATCTAAATTTTGCTTATCACCGTAAAGCTTTTAAGAATCAACTTTGCATAGTTAAACTTGATTACAATAAAAAAATCGAAAATCATTTGAATAATACTCCTGATAGATTTTGGAGATATGTAAATAGGGGTAAGAAGAATGTAATATCTGGAATAACCACGGATAATGTTCTTATAACAGATAATAAATTGTTAACTGAGTCTTTTGCAGAATATTTTGCATCGGTTTATCAACCATCTTTTTTAGACAATTTCGAGAATACATCTTTTTTAAATAAATTATGTGTAGAAAAGGCACCTGAAATTAAAACTGAACACGTTTTGGAAGCGATCAAATCACTTAAAGTTAAATCTTCATGTAGGATGGATGGTATACCAGTCTTCATTATTAAATATATTGCTGAGGTTATTTCACCTGTTTTAGCCTCCTTATTTAACTGGAGCTTGAATCTAAATATTTATCCTGATGTTTGGAAAATTGTAGCGATTACACCTATTCCTAAAACAAAAGGTGACAAAATTGATTATTTTAGACCTATTTCAGTAGTATTTTTCCTAAAATCTTCGAAAATATTATGTATAAGTATTTGTATAACCTTGTATGAAAATTGATGATAATCAACATGGATTTATGCATGGCAAATCCACTATAACAAATTTGTCACATTTGATGCATAAAGTTTTATATAAGGGTGGTCAGATTGATGCCGTATATTTTGATTTTGCTAAGGCTCTCGACAAGTTATCTCATTATCACCTCTTACTAAAACTTGATAAGTTTAATTTACCTCAGTGCATTATATTATGGCTCCTTTCATATCCTAGAAATAGGAAATTTGTTCTTAGATATAAGGGTACTAAATCTTCAGTCTATAATATTACCTCAGGTGTTCCCCAGGGTTCGAATGTTGGCCCTTTGCTGTTTCTCTTATTCATCAATGATATATCGGTGAATCTAACTTGTAAATATTTTCTTTACGCTGATGATATTAAACATTTTCAATCAATTACATCCATTCAGGATCACTGCACATTGCAACGAAATATTGATATTATTGAACAACGGTCTCATAAATCTATCTTCCTTTTAATTTGAATAAAACGAAAGGAATAATTTTCTCAAGAAGAATAAGTCCCTCTGTATACAATTATAATATAGGTTCTAAGGTTATCAAGATTCTGAATCATATTTATGACTTGGGTGTTACCCTGGATTCAAAAATACTGTTTAATAAACATTTGCAGAAAATTACATCTAAAGCCAGAAGAAATTTGGGTACAATTAAATGGTTGTGTAGGAACTTTAATAATATTAATACTTGTAAGATTCTATGTATGTGTAATGTTAGATCTCATTTGGAGTATGCTAAAGTTATTTGGAACTGCGAACCTAAATATTTTGTACACAGTATAGAATCTATTCAAAATAACTTTCTGGCCTGGTTGAAGTGGAAATTTAAGGTTTTTAATAACATAAGTTTGACAAGTATTCGAAAAGAGATCTGTCTGCCTTCATTGACAGACGGCGGAATTTATATGACCTAAAGTTTTTTCATGGCCTACTGCATGGGACTGTCTATCTTGAGCATTTCATTTTTCTACGAATTCCTTTCTGTTTAACTAGGAAGTTTGTTCCCTTTTCTTGCTCTAATTTTCCTAAATTATCTATTTATCGATCCATCTTTACCGCTAATAAGTATTATGAAATTTTGGATCTCTTTCAACCTAAATTTCACATTATACGTCAGCAATTCTTACATCTATTGAATAACTAGTTCTATTTCTGGTGCCTTTTATTATTTTATCTTCTTGGCTTTTTATCTCTCTGAGTTTTATGGTGTTTATGTGCCATTATGTTAAATATTGAATTACTAAACAGATACTACATGTTTGTGCTTTTAATTTTTTTCATTTTGTTATCATCTGACTATATTTCTCCTGTTTGAATGTAATTTTTGTTCCATATATGTCATACTTTTTTTTTGAATCAATTATTTGTTTCAATACTATTGTATTATATGCATGCTGCAAGCTATCTTTTTTATTTGCATTGAACCATGATTTGTTTATATGTTGTTCTATTTTATGCATGCTGCATGTAATTCTTTTTTCTATTATTATTTGTAATATGACTATGTATTTTTTCTCTCATAGTTCTATGTAATTTTACAATTGTATTCTTGTGGTGCACTAGTGGCAATTCCATCTGTATGTTAATCAAATAAAATATTTTCAACATTATTGTTATTATTATTTTGTGCATCGTTATGAATAAACTAAGTTACGTTTTCTTTCTTCACTTTTGAGCTTGCATGCAACTATCATTACTTAAAGTACGTTTCATGTCGTTACTATCTGTAATTGGCTATACTGTACAAGATGATTCTTACCTTGTCTGTACAGCATCGAAATAAATAAATTAAGATGCGTATCAACTAAGGTCTACTTAGTATAGAAAATTAAAAATTTCCCCATTTATGTTGCAATGGCTTAACGTTTTCTCGATTGATAACTCACTAAATCTGTTTTGTTAAATCTCAACTGGCCCCATTATAAACCTATAACCAGTCCTCAATTAGTGCAATATCACGTCAATATAATATTTAATAATAATAATGTGTTATTATTATTCTTTATTAAGTCGAATAGGTGTACCTAACACTCATCAGAATAATATACAAATAGTAGCATACTACAACATCTGATCTGAAGAATATATTTAAATTACACTGTAGTTATATACTAATAATAGATCCGAACAAAAACACCAGAGGTGCAAAAAGTGGAGCCAAGTTCTTTAGCCCTAAAAAGGTATGAAATGGGAGACGGATAAGCCAAGTTCCTTGGTGACAACATGTAACAGGAACAAAGGAACTTGGCGCGAGCTGGCAACAGCCTTAAGGTTGGTGGCGGTGGACGTAGTGGGTTTTAGGATACCCACCACCCTTATAGCTTGAGGATCATGAACCTTGCCACCTCGCGCCAAGTTCCTTTGTTCCTGTTACATGTTGTCACCAAGGAACTTGGCTTATCCGTCTCCCATTTCACACCTTTTTAGGGCTAAAGAACTTGGCTCCACTTTTTGCACCTCTGGTGTTTTTGTTCGGATTTCACAGCTTTTTGTAGGTGTGTAATATATATACTCGCTCTCTCGGCCTCGTTTAGGTCCTCGCCCCCCGTAGCTGGCTGCGGCCTTAACTTCGAGTTTTTGGGTACTTACGCCCCTTTATCGTAACCACTCTCCAGGACACTGTGGTTCCATGTTGCAGATTTTTTTCCCATACCCACCACCCGTGGGATGAGATATTTATTGAAACATAGGGAAGGTTTGCCATATTTATTGTAACCTACTTGTGATGATACAGCAAATTTGCTTCCTGCTGGCGGCCCTAAAATCCACCACCACCAACCCTAAGGCTCGAACATCACCTGATGTTTTGCTCGGATTTCACAGCTTTTTATACGTGTATATATATATACTAGGTTCGCCTCGCTGGGTGTGCTGCCCCAGAATTCCGTGTGCGCCCCAACTTCAAATTTTTAGGACTACACCCCCTTTATTGTGATCAGAATTTCTGGGGACAGCGCCCCATGCTGTGCAGACCTTTTCCCATATCGCCTCGGGGGCTGCACGCTCATAGCGGTGGTTTGATCCATTTATTGAAACATTTTCGTGATGGTACACCTTCATACCAAATTTCG
>JAGDQP010013790.1:12203-24439 GCA_022664845.1 Lepisma saccharinum
TCAAAGTCGCTGATTTCGCAATAAACTCTTCTTCCTGTATAACATGCAGACGTTTTGTGACACGTGGAACTCGGCTGCATGCACTGCCGTACGTGTTGATACTCCCCTCGATTCGCTCGCGTCGCTGCGCCAAGAATCCCACGGCAGGCCGCGCATCGAACTTGAGGAGTTTGGAAGAACTGCGTCTTTTTATCACAATCAGATTCTGCAGTGCACTGCGCCACATGATGCAGATATTCCCTCATACTCCAGAGCGCTGCGTACGAATGGGGAAACTTCCACATTCTGCCTGTATAACATGCTCCTGGCAGTGCTAACGTTTGTGACGAGTAAAACTTGGTGGGACACACAGGAGTATTGGAAGTTGGCACGAAAAATTGGGTTCATCCATATTACATTTCACCACTTTTTAAGGTTGAAGGAGTTGACTGGACAGTTTGCACCCCTGGTGCTTTTGCTCGTATTTCGCAGCTTTTTACACTTGTGTAATGTATATACTCGCTTCGCCTCATTGGGGCGCTGCCCCCAGAATTCCAAGATGGCCTCGCTGGGGCGCACCCCTTTATTGCAATCAGGCTCCAGCTGGGAACTGTAACCTAGTAGGGGAGACGAGCCGAATTTATTCTAACCTACTCGTAATAGTACACCTTCATACCTTCCTCTAGCTTCAGTCGTTATAAAGTGGGGCTTAGGCGGGCATTTTGGATAAAAGATGGACACACGTTTTCTTATATTTTCGTGACATACTCGTGATGATACACTGTCATACCAAATTTCATTTCTCTATCTCAAACGATGTGAAAAATTGTATTTCAGCTGCCATTTTGAATCAAAGATGGTGAATTCTTTTAAACGTTGTTATGTTTTCCTAAACTACTCTTGATAATACATCATTATGCCAAATTTCGTATCTCTGGCTCAAGCAGTTGGAAAATGGATTTATGACACCCGCCATTTTGGATCCAAGATGGCGTCTTTAGAGATATTTTGTAATATTTTCATAATCTACAAATAATGTTGTACTGTCAAATTAAATTTCATTATTCTAGCGGCAGCCGTTTAGGCTGTGTATTCTTTAAAAGTTTAGGGTTGGCGGCCATTTTGAATCCAAAATGGCGACTTTTTCAAATTTTTAACAAGTTTTCTTAATTTGCTATCAATGATGTAGTTTCATACCAAATTTCACTGTTCTATCTTTAGCCGTTTAGGCTGTGTATTCTTTGAAATTTTAGGTTTGGCGGCCATTTTGAATCCAAGATGGCGACCTTTTCAAAATGTCGGAATTTTTCCTGTATCTACTTATCATCCTCTACCTTCATACCAAATTTCATGTTTCTAGCTTACTCCAAACACCCTAAACAATATGATGAGTGAGTCAGTCAGTCAGTCAGTGAGTGAGTGAGTGAGTGAGTCAGTTAGCCTAAAATGTGCAATTTCAGGGGTCCACAACTAGAACATAGTTTGAGATACGAATATGAAATTTTGTACATCTGCACATATTTACCATATCTCCTTAACGGCAAAAGCTCATATTCCTATCTTTAACATCTTTTTTCTTACGGGGCCCCCAAATCGTCGATTTTGCCATAAACTCTTGTTCCTGTATAACATGCTTCTGGCAGTGCTAACGTTTTCTGGCGTGAAGAACTTGGCTCATGCACTGCCGTGCATGTTGATACAAGAAAAAAATTAGTAGAGAAGTTCTACATATTAGTGAGTATTGTTGTTCGTGTAGCGGGAATGCAGGATACTCCAGCGCAAAAGAATTAACTTATAAATGTTAAGAGTATATATACTCCCAGTTCTTTGAATTATATACTTCCAGTACTAGTAGCCTAGCAAGGAAGTGCTCAAAATGACCTTCAAACTTCGTCTTGACCTTGACATTGAAGCTATGGTCTACATTTAGGCTTCACGACATGACTGTCCTTGACAGAACGGAATAGGTATGATGACATTAGAGATAAACCTGACCCACTTCTTCCAACCGACTGGAGATGACCCCTAACCCACCCTTAACGCCGAATCTTGAGGATGAGACAGGAGTTGTTATGGGAAGTTAGAATAATCTTTATTCATCATATTTTTGTTATACGGGGCGACATGAGGAACGTTTTCTAGGCTTCATCATAGGCAATTCCGGGACGGAGCGACCCGGGAGGGTCATACTTTTACAGGAAAAGACAGTGAACAATGCAACTTCGCTAATAACCAAGAGCCACTATTACACGAGTTACAACGTAAGAGCCCTGTTGTTGCCACTAGTGATGAGCGCAAGTCTTGGTTATGCAGTTTTCCAGGGATACCGATACAAGACCAAGACCAAGACCAAGGAATGCAAGACCAAGACCAGTCTGCAAGAGTCTTGCACACACATTATTTGAATATTTATAAAACGTGGAAAGGAAAGGGAAATCATGAATTTCTTTGGCTTATGTAAAAATACCGCTGGTGTGAAGGTGTTCACAGTTGTGCAAACCATGTGAGTGGATCTGAGAATCATCCCGCTGTTATTGTAGCATACTAAACTAAACTTACAATGTACACTACTGTACACTAAACTTACAATAGAAGGAAAAAGTTTCTGTTAAGGGCCATGTAAAGCCAAGATCTCCGACAAGAGATGGCAGGACTATCTCTGTATGTGTCTAATATACACCCTCCATTCCAAAAGAAACCGAACGTTTTAAAAAAAACAAAAAAACAATGTACATTTTGGAACAAATCATTTTTATTAATCAATGTATTCCCCTTCTGCATCGATACACATATTTGCACGCTCCAACAAGTTGTCAAACGACTTCTCCATGTCCTTTATTGGAATGGTCTTTAGGACGGCGGTCGTCGCCTTCTCAATGGCTTCAATCGATGCGTGCCACTTTCCTTTCATCGCCAAATGCAGTTTCGGGAACAGATAGAAATCGCACGGAGCGAGATCTGGTGAATAGGGCGGATGATGCAAACGAATAATGTGATTTTTGACCAAAAATTCAGTTACAAGTCGCGAACGATGTGATGGTGCATTATCGTCCAAAAGAGTCCAACTGCCGATTTCTCGATATTCGGGCCGAATACGACGAATTCTTGCCAGCAAACGCTTCATGACGCCCAAGTAAAACTCTCCAGTGACTGTCTGGCCGGGCTGAACAAATTCTTTGTGGATAATTCCTTTTGAATCGTAAAAACAAATCAGCATCACCTTAACTTTTGACTTCACCAAGCGACTTTTTTTGGGTGGTCCTTCATCCGGCGCTCTCCATTCAGCACTTTGCCGCTTTGTTTCGGGCTCATATTCAAAACACCACGTCTCGTCACCAGTTACAATCGATTTCAAGAAGTTTCGATCCTGCCGAGCACTTTTAACAATGTCTTTGCAATGCGCAATTCGATCAACGTTTTGGTCTTCGGTGAGTTTGTGTGGTACGAACCGCGAATTAACCTTCTTAAGGCCCAAAACTTCGGTCAAAATGCGGTTGTTTGAGGAATGCCTAATTCCATTTCAATAACTTTCACCGACGCTTTTTTGTTATGTTTGATGAATTCACGCACTTTTTCGATGTTTTCTTCCGATAATCCGGTTCTGGGACGGCCTGATCTTTCGTCATCATCCAGCGTCTCTCTACCCGATTTGAATCGCCTGAACCACTCGTAAACTTGCGTACGGGATAGACACTCATCACCATATGCATTTTGTAGCATTTGTGCGTTTCAGTAAAAGGTTTACCCAGTTTAACACAAAACTCAATTGCAGCTCGTTGTTTGAAACTCATTTTCCGACCGATGTACACAACACACTGACAGTTGAAACGCAATAACTTTGTTGCCGTGCATCCAAATGTCATGACATTTATACCAGTTGTTAATGAGGGACTACGCCATCTACCGGTAAAATATTACAACAGATGGCACTAGTGGTACTATTTGTTTTCAAAAGTTCGGTTTCTTTCGGAATGGAGGGTGTATGTTTATCGTTGCACGAAATTTCAATGCTGCTCCTACAAATTCAATCCTAGAGAGTTCAAACTTTCAGGATTGAAAGAGCTTCATTGTTATAGGCATAACAACAATGAAACGATTTCAACAATGAACAAGATAGAAAGTGAGAAATCGGCACGGATAGAACTCTTGAATTACTTATGAACTTTCTTCTCTGAAAGTCTGAACTCTAGGATTGAATTTGTAGGAGCAACATTGAAATTTCTTGCAACGATAAAAAAAAACATTAGACACATACGGATATAGTGCTGACATCTCTTGTTGGAGATCTTGGCTTTACATTCCCCTTAAGGATAATTTGGGATAAAGGTCAAAAGGAAGTCTGATTTCCTGGCTTTCCTGATGTTAGGTTTGTCGTGGTTTGATCTATTGATTCAGATAAAGGTGGAAATATGGTCAGTTCGGAGTCTGTACTGTTTTGTGTAACCAAGTCTTTGTGTTTGTTCTAAGCTACTAGTCGATTTTATAAAATGTCTGTTGATATGTGTTATTGAAAACTGAGTTCTGTTTTATATGTTATGCTACGGAGAATTGAGTCTGAATAAAACAACAGTTTTTGCAGTACACTTGGTAATTGTTCGTCACTTGTAGATAAAATCGGGAGGAATATTTCTAGATGTGGGCTATGGTTTTGGATGCAACGCAAAAGTTACTTTAGAGTTAGCTAGAGGTAACAGGCGTGTGGGCTTGTATTGAGCACAGAAATGCTTCAAATTCAGCAGGTTTACTTTGATACATTTGTTCAACAGAAAAGTATTGGTCCACAAACTAGTAAGTAATTTTACCGAGTTGCCGTTGGTAGAGCGTTGGCGCCGCATTAGGAAGGCCCGTGGATGGAATTCCGCGACCGGCCATCCTGGCTGAGGTTTTCTAGAGTTTTCCTCAGTCCCACCAGGCGAATGCTGGGACGGTACCTTAACTCAAAGCCCTGGCCGCTAACTTTCCCACTGTTATCCCAAACCTTAGACCATAGGTGCCTGTTAGGCTTAAATAAATTCAAATTCAAATTCGTAAGTAATTATACTTTCTATCACTCTTCTGTCAGAGCTCGCTTAAGCCATGACTAGTCTCATTATCGTCAATTATCTGGGTTTGTGGACACGAGTGCTTCTTAGACGAAAACAATAACACTAACAAAGGAAACCCTTTTTGCTGTTCAGCTAGTTTTGACTTCGGATATGCTTTTGGACCTTATTTGAAGAATATAGATAGCGAAAATAACATTCCTAGACTCGTACTCTGTCATATAGTCTATTTGTGTCCCGAATAAATCAAGTCGTGCAATTTGAGCGACTTTTAAGCAGTAAAATCAACCTTGAAGGTGTAATTTTATATTAACTAAATGAGTTATCAGATGCATTTCCGTAGGTACTTTTACGTGTAGAACACAAATTCAATGTTTTTTATACAGACTCCAGTTTATGATCGAAAATGAACAAAATTCCATAGAAAGTAATGCCGTAAAGGAACAACAATACAACTATAGGAAAGGGGAAGAGCGGGCAGGGGATTATAAATACATAAAAGATAATGGTTTCTAATACTTTTGGGGGGCCTAGGGCGCTTGAAATCGCTAAACTACACGGTTTTTAAGAAAGAAGCAAAGTGCTGGAGCGAGCATAGAAAAAAAGCGAGTGCACCTCATGGAGATGCGTAGCAAAATCGTTCCGATGCCCAGCGGTTTCGCAATTTGGCGACCTTGGCAAGGCTTGGGGGCTCCGTTACGTTCTTAAAGTTAGTTCTTTAAAAAAAAAAGAATATTATAATTATAAAGTTTGTAATCAATATGTTGTAATTATAAGTAAAATTAGAATTCGTTTGTTGAACTTTATAAACCTAAATAATAATAACGGACTTAATATTTGTTTACATTTATCTTTAAATAAAAGAAGAAAACGTGAAATGATGGAGAACAAATTGATTGAATCACTTTTTAATGAAAAATCAAAGAAAGTTAAATCTGTTTATATTGAAAAACAATTCATTATGCTTATTTTCATTTTTAGAACTTGTTAATTAACTATAATTAGTATTATTATTTAACTGTTTCATTTTAAACTTCAATTTCGAATATTTATAAAAATAATCAAATCAGTTACGTTTTCTCGTGCTTACCAAAGTTATTTAAAATATTTAACTTTCAAAAAATTAATAGTAAGCATGTGTGTTAAATAAGATGTTTGAAACAAACATAAGATGTGACATGACAGACGAAAATTTATTTTGGTAAGTATTTTGAAAAGTGTTTACTGTTCTAAATATTAATTATAATTTTAGTTTGTAAAATAGTTATGATAATGTTTGTATGGTAAGGGGTATTGAAAATGTACGCAAACGAAGAGAGCGCAGGAGAAGCGAGAGTGTTGCAATTTTGTTCCGGAATTACACATCATAGAGGAGAGGGGATGAAAAAATTTACGTACGAAAGTAAAAATTCAAATTGTATTATTTAAAATGTCCGCATTAAATAACCGTGTAGTCGATCAGTGGTGTAGCGATTGCAAGCGTCCTAGGTCCTAAAAAGGTATTAGAAACCATTATATTTTATGTATTTATAATTCCCTGCCCGGTCTTTCCCTTTCCCACAGTTGTAATGCTCCTTTACGGCACTTCTTTCTATGGAATTTTGTTCATTTTCGATCATAAACTGGAGTTTGTATAAAGAACATTCAATTTGCGAACATTGTCATGGTGAAATTTTATGTTCTACACGTAAAAGTACCTACGGAAATGCATATGATAACTCATCTAGTTAATATAAAGTTTAACCTTCAAGGTTGATTTTACTGCTTAAAGATCGCTCATATTACACCACTCGACTTATTCGGGACACAAATATATGACAGAGTGCGAGTCTATGCGTGTTATTTTCGCTATCTATATGCTTCAAATAAGGTACAAAAACATGTCCGAAGGCAAAACTCGCTGAACAGCAAAAAGAGTTCTCTTGTAAGTTTTAGTTAAACACAATATCCGTGTACGTTTGATCTTCCTTTGGAACTTACCTGGAGCACGGAGAATGGTAAATAATTGGAACAGTGACTAGAAGATGACATAGAGCACAGCTCTATGGATTGTTAGAAGGTAAAAACTTCAATGTCTAAATTATTTGGACATCATTTTCGATAACCCATGATTGCATTCTGTCAAAGCTTACGAAACATAGTTGTGTGCCTAAAACAGCAAGTAAACTAAAAGTAAAATAATAAAATGTTAGTGATGTTCAAATTAAAGCGAAATTGAACTTCTGTAGTTCTATTCTGTACACTTACATGAAGATAAACAATACATTAAAATGTATTTCCGTTACTATTGACGCATTAAGGCAGGCAATGATACGCATAGTTTTTACTATTCCCAATATCCGGTATAAAATTTACGTATGAAACTTTTTTTTTTTTAAAAAAAGCAAGTCTTGCAACACTCTTGCATGCAAGACCAAGACTGAGCGAGCGAGACCAAGATCAAGACCAAGACCAGGGATACCGATGCAAGACCAAGACCGGTCTTGGTCTTGTTTTTGCTCATCACTAGCTGCCACATACTCGCGAAAATAGAAAACGATGACGGAAACCTATGATGAAAAAATGGAAAGTCAGTATCGTATAAACCGGGAGTTTATGATGACGAACCTGGAACGTGAACGCAAATGAAGAGTAATACAGTAGTACCTGAAGAAGCTAATGTGGAATTGCTGAAAGAGTTTCATGATTACATGAGACATTTTGGTATAAAAAGAACGTGGATGATGATGAGGCGATATTTGTCCTGGAAAAAGGATCGTGAAGATGTCCAACTTTACGTAAATAACTGTACACTCTGCGCCGAAACCAGCAGAAGAAACATACAGAACTTGAGGAAAGCACAGAAGGAAGATCAACGCATAATAGCTGCGTATCAGAGCTGCGCAAGCGGAATCTTTTCCCAGACCAGTTTGCTGAGAGAGAGAGAGAGAGATAGAGAGGGAGAGGGAGAGAGAGAGAGAGAGAGAGAGAGTAGCATAGAAGAAATGTTTTAATGGACTTTTAATTTACCGGAAAGATATGTGGGCTAAATGTTAAAGTTTGGAGGCTTAAAAATCTTGAATTCCCTTTCTCACTCTCTCTATGTTATTGAATTTCCTGCCTCTGGAAAAAATAAACAAAACATCGGACAAGTGAAAACCAAAAATACAAGGATCGGCCTATATGACGGGTTTAGTAACAACGCAATTACAGACACACCAATGACAGACAACTCTGAGCATTTGGCTTGTTGCATTGTGCACTTGGGTATAGTTCCCCTTCTGTAGAGTAGAGGATAATTTGGACATAAACCAGTATTGTTATGTGTAGTTGATGTGCGTAAAGCTGAATGTTCATAAACCAACCATCAGTCGTTGGTACCAATTTTTTGGGACATCCATCTCAAGTCCCACCTTTTCCTAAAAAAAACTTGTCTTCTCCAGACCTAGTTGAATCCACTATTTATGGTGTTGAATTATCACTCTTCATTCCAGTTACGATTTGTCGCTAAAGTAACATGTAACGTGAATTATCAATTATTGACGCATGCCGAGTTGCTCTGCACCTGTTCTGCTGTTATGGTGGAGCCCGCCATTTGAGGGCATCCAGATCTAAAACCCAGTTCATTGTGTTCCCAAGTCAAGAAGGTGGCGAACTATGCTGGATTGTGAAATTCAAACCTTTGTTGACGACACCCTGATACTTGTCGCTGAGTGAGGCTCAACAGCGTTTAACAGAACCTCCTTCGGCAAATTGTCTTTGTGCTATGCAGGTTTAGCCAGATCAAACTTGTAGAAATCGTTTGCATGCCACGCAGCGGAACATTGATTCACTACATTAATCACCACAAATTTTCCTTGCTACAGCAGCAGCACCAGTCCCCCATTTTAAAAATAGTGCTGTAAAGTACACTCGCATCAAGCTTTAAGCGGAATCTTCCTCTTGAGTAATTACAAGTGTCAGACGTTATATCTTCTATGCAAGGATGTTCTAATAGAGAATATGTATGTGATTTCGAACATGAAGCCATACGTCACGGCTTAGTCCCACCCAGTTAGTCCACTTACTCCAATCAAAACATTGTTTTCGGCTAACAAAGATGGCAGTAAACTCTGTAGTTGTCTGCTAACCAATCAGGTGTATCGCCTTGGTCGATGTTCAGTTGTTTGTTAGCTTCACTCTTTCGCTGGGCATGAGATAGATATACACATATCCTTTATTAGAGGATCCTTGGTTCTATGCGATTTCTGTCACCGACCAGGGTCCTATTTGCTCCGTGTTGTTGGATTGAATTTTTATTAACGTTCTAAACGATCAGGTGATCTTCTAAGAATAGGCCCTACAGATTTTGGTAATGTGGGCTTCAAAATACTCCGTTCAAATAGTCACATGCTTTGATCAGTTACTGTATCGCTTTGAGAACACACCGCCTCCAACCTAACCTTAAAAAACAGCATGAGGTTATGAATAACTTCGGTGCTATATAAGAAAATATATCGATAACCGATAAATTCGATTTAATAGCATCATACTAGTTATATATATATCTATTCGAAAAGGAAAACAGAAGAAAAAGGGAAAGAGAAAAAAGAGAAACGAAGACAGAGAAAAGGGAGAGAAAAAGGCCAATGAAATCTATCCTTGTGGACCTTGAAGTGAGTCACATTAACAAAGGACGCCTCCTGCAGAGGCATTCAACTGCCAATACATGTCGCGAGAACATTTGACCTTATCTTTCTGTCGCTCTGTGTCAAGACTCACTCCATCGTTCCCTTAAAACACTTTTCTCCTCTCCTATTACCCCTTCTCGTTTCGCTGAAATTAAATTTAACCTCGTCGTTTGAAGTCCCAGGCCTCTGCGCTGACGCCCGCATATTCCACCCTCTTTCTCCTCCCTCTTCCATAAAACCCCTACTACCACCTGATGTTCAACCAATATTGAAGAAGGTTGTGGATGCTGATTTTCTCACATGTTCCCTCATCTTTTCTGCCAATCATTCTGTTCCATTACTCTCACGCAAAAATGAAGTTTTAACGTGGTAAACGTTCTTAGATTATAATTAAATCTTAAATATAATATAGAGTAATGTACAAATGATGTAACTATAATGTACAAATTATTGTAGTTGAGAAAGATCTAATTATATTTAAAATGTGTCCTAATATTCACTTTCAAGCTAATTAATCCTGCGATTAGCTAGTTTTAATCAACTTAAAATTATACGTTTGATGCTTTTCATAGAATTCACTTTATGAGCAATGAATTTAAACATTAAAATTAATGTTGTTCTCACTACACAGAGTGTCCCAAAAATATAAAATAACTATGTTGTTGTATCTGGATTCCTTAAATACTACTACTACTGGTTGTACTACTACTCCTAGTACTACTGATTCTACCATATTATAATTTAAATCATTACCATTGAATCTGAAAATGTTGAGATCTGCCTATTCAACACGCAGAAAAAAAAAGTTAAACGAGAATGGTGAAGTGGGTTTGTGTATTGTGATTTGGAGTACGAAATTTTGAGGGGAAAATTTGTTTGATTCCAAAATAGCAGGTTCTAAATATTTTTCTTTTTTAAAAAAGAAATTATCATGCGTTGTTGTTTGAAAACAGGGATCCTAAGTTTTATTCTTTAGAACTTGGGAGAGGCTGCCATTAGTGGGTCGTAAGGCGGCGATTTACAGCAGTTATGTGTTAAAATTGTGGAAGTAGCCGAAATATGAAACTGGACAGAAACACGAACCATTCACATGGTTGTCCTTTAAATTGAATTGTTGTAAAAGCAATTATGCCTAAGTCCGGAACAAGTTTGAGAGAGAATTCTTGCCGGCCATCAGTTCTCGAAGAAAAGGAATGGGACAGGTAATAAGACAAAAACCATTATTTCGATTGAATGCATAGGCCTATACAAATGCATAGCATGTAGTAAAGATGCATGCCCTAAAATCAAACCTGCTTTCGGAACGGGTTCGGCTATATACATCCATGCGTAGACGAACATATTTCTAAAATAATAATAATTTTATCCAACATATACTCACCGAAACCTTTATTCCTCTGAACTATAAAATAATTTATGTTTAGTTTGACCATTGCTGCCTATTCAACTTAATTTCATCTCCCTAATTTTGCTATGACCCACCGAATCACCAATTAAATAATGATTAAGTTGTATTATTTTAGTTTATATCAAATCACATTTAATAAATAAATTTATTATTTAATTGAGTTTTTATCCATGTAAGTTGAGTTTAAAACATGTAAAGGAACATCAGAACAGACGTTAAGTAAAATGATATTGCCGTTTAATGTATCATCATAGTTTTGGAGGTTGTCGGTTGATGTCACTACTTTTGGAAGTGTAATTCAACTACGCGGCAACATAGAATGCAAATGGTTGCATGTCTTTTTTATAATAGAATATCGCCAGATGTATATAAAGTATTAAAACAAGTGTTTTGAGCAAACTAAATATAATTTCTTATTATTGTTTTGATTTGAAATTAATTTTGTCCCAATTAGTTATTATGCAAGTCTATGTAAGAAGCTATTTTGGGTTTCAACAAGCAGAGATACCTCATGTAGAGACAAACCTCTTGAATTAATAAATATTCGAACTTTAAACCTTCTTTTAGTTTTTTCTATCAGCTAGAGAATAATTTATTGTCCTAGCTCTGGTAGCTGAAAAGCTCCTGGTGACCAATAATACATTAAGCTTTGCGGTTTTTCCGAAAATGCCTGGTAGCCACCACTGGTGTACAGAATTGGGGCACCTTGACTTTCCCGCTAGTTTATGATACATTATCGTAAGTGCGAACCCATAAGCGCCCTGAGAGGTATTAAAGTAAGATTGAATTTGTGAAAGGTCCATACAAGCAGCATTGATCCGCACAGCGATTACAGCTTCATTCTGACGTGTACTAAGCTTGTAATTAAAGATCCGTTTCAATCTTAAAGGAATTGTTTTAAGTAATACTCTGTATAAAACGAATAAAAACTTTACATCTATGTTTTTATGCAACGCAAGATAGTTTCTTTCACAAAATTAAGCTATATTTACAACATGTTATTTTGGAATTACACAAACCTTCCTTCAGAATTTCTTGCTTCAAATTTCAAGACTTGAACTTTCAACTCAAAACGCAACCACAATTCACCATTCTCGTTTGTTTATTCTATTTATTATTATTATTATTATTATTATTATTATTATTATTATTATTATT
>JAGDQP010013790.1:24449-46896 GCA_022664845.1 Lepisma saccharinum
TTATTATTATTATTATTATTATTATTATTATTATTATTATTATTATTATGTGTGTGTGATGAATAGGCAGATTTCAACATTTTCAGATTCCATAATCCAACCATACAAATGCATGAGGACGATCAGTAGTAAAAGTTTTTGGAATATGTCACTTTATGGCAACTGAAATCAAATGTGTCTTATTTCTTTCCTTTTTCATTCATAATTATTAATAAGTCTGTGACATTCACTTGTCATTATTTCTAAAAAAACCTACAAACGCGGACTCCTAGCTCTGCCTCATGACATCTGTAACAACTTAACCACTGCGGTCGTCTATTGCCTTATATTGCACTGTTTACATGATTAATCATCGCTATCCAGATTAGCAATGATATTCTCTTTCATTAAGAGCAAACAAATCAATAGTTCGTTCCATGTGTGGCAGTTCAGAGAATAGCTCTGACTCCTGTTGATTATGCAACCACTTGTCTTTTTTCTTTCAAAACTACTTTGCAAATAGAATCTGTTTGACATATCAACTTAGCATAGACGAATTATTGTTACCTGCTGGAAAGTCGTCAAGTTCATGCATATTACGGCCTACCTTTACTCTAGAGAATTTTTGGGAATCCCTTAGTTGCTTTGGGAAATCCCTTGCGCACCCATGGCACAATTTTGAAATATGCATCTTTGGATAAACCAGGTTAGAGGAGTTTGAGGGTACCTTACTTCCGCAGTTCTACTGTTAATGGTATTTGAAATATCAAACACTAAAGTTTATTTTCCCATGCTTTCGGCAGCCTGTAGCTCTGAAACTAAGCTGAATTCGACAAATTACAAAGACATTTTTTTTTCTTTATTTTTATAGAATTTTTCGTTCCTCGAGTATTGACAATGAATTTGTGTCCGTCAAATATCTGTCTATCTATCTATTTATAATAAATCATACCCATATTGGATCCACTACTGGATAAGGCCTCTCCTCGGAGGGAGAAGTTGGTCTACTGCACCCACGATGACCAGACAGGTTTGAAGAGAAAACCTAAGCTATCACTGTGATCGCCAGTATAATTTATTCATAGCAGCTTCCCAATTGTATGCATATATAGACCGGCAAGCCGGGACTGTCGCCCCAAAAGGCTTCTGCCACTAACTAGGTGGAGACCCTTTAATTCCTCTTGCTAAGACATAGCAAACCGACCGAGGTAGATGCCAAATGTACAATCCATACGTTCACGTCGTGAGACCTGTTAGTACCCAAGCAACTGCTTGACGGACGAGCATGGATGGGCTGCTCAACAACCCATATTAGCAAACAGTGTGGTGAGTCAAATGTCTGAACCACTCCTTTATTTACACATGATGGTACAAGTAAGGACATGTAATGGGAGACTTTAATGCGAAAATAGGAACTAAGCAGAGCAGTGACATGAAAGTTTGAAACTTTGGATTTGGCAAAGAAACAAGAGAGGATAGAAGTTAGTGGAAGCAGACTGTTAGTTTCCAATACAGTTTTCAAGAAGCCGCCATAGAGAAAGTGGACATGAAAAGCCCAAATGGGACTAAAATCGAAATGTACTAGGTTCTATCGAATAAGAGGGAAATTATGCAAGACGTGTCTGTTTTGAACAGTTTCAAAATCTCGAGTGATCATAGGATGGTAAGATGTAAGCTGAAGCTAAATATTGGACTTGAGAGAAAGAAGCTCATCAGAGGAAAACCGGCACTTTTAGATCTAGAAAATCTAGGGAAACAAAGACTAACATTCGAGATGGAACTCAGCAACAGATTCAGCGCCTTGGAAGAGTTAGAAGATAAAAAAAGACATCAATAGCAAAAATAAAATACTGACTGAGATAATAAGAGAGACAGCAAAGGAAATAGCTGCCATCCAAAAGAAAAAAGAGAGCAAAATCTCAGAAGAAACTAAACTCTTGATGAAGAAAAGGAGGGAAATGAAAGAAGAGGAAAATCACATAAAGAGGATTGAATACATAAAGTTAAATGAAACCATAAGAAAGAAAATAAGAGAAGATGTACGAAGATACGAGCATATTTTTAGAAATACAACCCAGGAAAACAAAAGCCTGAAGAAAACCAAACAGCAGCTCATGATAAAGAAAAAGAAAATTATTGCAGTTAAGAAAGCAGAAGGGAACATGACACGAAATAAGGAAGAAATTATAAAAATATTAGAAACTTTCTACAGATAATTGTACAACTCCGAAGAAGAACTAGGAAATGAAGACTCAAAAGAAAATGGTGTAGATATCTCAGAGGTAACGAAAGAAGAAGTGGATAAAGTACTTCGACGGAGGAGAAAATGAAAAACGGAGGAGAAAATGGACTCAGAGCGGAGATATTTACATGGGGAGGGGAAAACATGAAAGAGGAACTTGCGAAATTATTCTCAATGTGCCTGAGGAAGAGAGAAATACCATCAAGTTATAATAATGCTATTATCATTTTGTTGAACAAGAAAGGGGACAAAGAATGCGTCGAAAACTACAGACAAATTAGTTTACTGTCAGTTGTATACAAAATGTTCACCAAAGTAATTCTGAATCGTATTGAGCGAGACCTAGATTTTAATCAGGGAAGGGAACAAGCCGGATTTCGTCGTAGATTTAGCATAATGGACCACATACAAACACTGAATTAAGTTATGGAAAGAACTAATGAATATCAACTTGCACTGTGTCTGGGATTCATAGATTTTTCGATTCGGTCTCCTTGTCAGAAGGACTTAAATCACTTGAACATGAAGGTATCAAAAGTGCATACATCATTACTGCGAAACATTTACTCGACTGCTACATCTGACATCATTAGACTACTTCAAGAAAGTGAAAAATTTAAAGCTGGAAAAGGTGTAAGCAAGGAGATTCAATTTCTCCAAAACTGTTTTCAGCTGTCCTGGAGAGTGTGTTCCAAAATTTAAACTGCGATGAAGTTGGAATAAAGTTCAATGGCGAATATCTGCATCACCTACGATTCGCTGATGATATAGTTCTATTTGCTTCAAATGCAGAAGAAATACAAACCAGAATGGAAAAACTGAGTAATGAGAGTTCGAAAGTCACACAAAGAGCTATGGAGAGAAGCATGTTAGGAATAACCAGAAGGGATAGGAAGACAAATGAATGGTTTCGCGCACAAACAAAGGTAGAAGATATATTCAGGACTTTGAAGAAGATGAATGGAGATGGGCCGGTTACATATCTAGACGAACAGATGGGAGATGGACGACAAATGTATTACACTGGATTCCTAGAGAAAAGAAACGACTGAGAAGACGTTCAAATACAAGATGGGCAGATGAAATCAAACGTTTTTCAGGAGCTACATGGATGAAGATAGCATCAGACCGAAATATGTGGAAAGAAAAGAAGGCCTTCATCCAGAAGTGGATAAAAAATGACTGAATATGACTCACTCACAGACACACACACATATCTATCTATCTATCTACCTAGGTATCTATCTATCTATCTATATATATATACAGGGTGGTAAGGTTACGGACCGACAAACTTCGGGAGGTGATAGTACAGTGAAAAATAAAGATAAAAAGCCGAGGCAACGGGGGGAAATTGCGAGGCGTTACGGAGCTACAGCCTGCCGAAAGCGTGGGAAAATGAACTTCAGAGCGGATTATTGCGAAAACGAAAAATCGGATAGTAGGCGGTTGAGAGTAAATTAGAGGAAGTCACACCCGGGCTATTCAAGAATGCATATTGGAAAATGCAACAAGCAGTGCGCAACGGATTCCCCAAAGGAAGTAGAGGATTCCCAGAAAGTCTTCCAAGTAAAGATGGGTCGAAAGGACCACACATGGGATGAGTTGCCAACAGGTAACAATAATTCATTACCGGCACATCGATATCTCAACGAGAATTAATGTTATGGCCATTTTTTTAATAATGCTTGGTTGCATATCAGACAGGGAGAGAGACTAGGAGTATCCAGTCAGATGGTGGTGAGTACACATCTCAACAGCTGCAGTGTAGTAAAAAAGACGTCCTCGTTGGTCGAGTGGTCAGTGCTATCAGGCGACCGTGATGTCACAGCAGTCTTGCATTGTAGCACGCCTGGAAAACAATCAGTTGTATGATTAAAGCGTAATAGCATGCAAAGGATGGACGGAGGGTATTAGTTAATGAAGAGGCACGTTCGGCTGGTTAGTAGAAAGAACGCAATGTAATACAGCAACCAAAGAATGATGACATGGAAGAGAGAAAACAAACACCCGTGTGTACGAGACATCAGGTGTCAACCGATACAAGGCAAAAAGTATAGTTTTCCATACGATGTCACAAACTTAAATAGTTCAATGTGCCTATTCTACACAAGAAAAAATGCGTTAACGGGCATGACGAATTCTAGCTGCGTCTTAAACGTCAAGGAGTAACTTTGTAGCTGCCGTCCGCAGCAATGGGAGAATGTAGTGAGTGTATGTAGCAATGTGTAGCTCAGTATGTTGTTTGAAAAAACAGTTGGCAATATAATACAAAAAGAAGTTAGGAGTGTTGGAATACATTAACGATTACAATGACTCGGACTGACCGAGAGGTTAATGTGCGTGTTTCGTGTCCCGGTCACAAGTTCAACTTCCGTCCGGGTATCCTGAAAGCAGTCGTTCGGAGCCAACTTGACCACATATTGTAGGTCTTGTCCTTACATGCGCACCAGATCGTTTATAACTTGTATAACAATTCAGTCAAGAACGAGACTCCAGAAGTGAATAGTATTTGGTCTGCTTCGCGTTGGAATGGATTTCCGGACCTACACAGAAATGTGGATGGGTATAGGCAATTCTAGTACATAAACTACGATAAATGAATCAATCTAATGCATAATCAGGGAGAGGAGGGTAGCGACCACTGTCTTTAATTACGGGCTAAGTGACGAGACGATGATTTGGCATTGAAACTCCAACACATACAAATAACGTCCTAATTACAAATTCTGCATTTTCAACTATAATCTGACCCCCTCCGTGCACACTCGTGCAACGGACAGAGTCGCAATCACAATCGAATCCGCCCCCTTGACCAAAATACCACTGGTACATGACACAGGCTAACAAGCGTCAATACTCAAACATTGTAGAATACACAATACAGCGCTGTACAAACTAGCAAGCAAAACATCCAATGTCCCATAGTCGAGTTTCAAATCAGAGTTGCTAGAATGTACAAATAACTTTTTTCGAATATTCTACTATAGGTGCAATTGCCTTGCAATAGGTACATGTTCGTACGTTCCGACTCAGCTCAGATTATACATTCTCTTGCACGCATTTTGTTTGCTTGTGTAGAATGGACAGATTGAACTATTTAAGCTTGTGACGTAGTATGGAAAACTTTATACTTTTTGCCTTGCATCGGTTTACACATGATTTCTAATACACACGCGTGTTTGTTTTCTCTCTTCAATGCCATCCTTCTTTGGCTGCTGTATTACATTGCGTTCTTTCTACTAACCAGCCGAAAGTGCCTATTCATTAACTAATACCCTCCGTCCATCCTTTGCATGCTGTTATGGCTTAATCATACACCTGATTGTTTTCCAGGCGGGATTCAATGCAAGACTGCTATGACATCACTGTCGCCTGATAGCACTGACCACTCGACCAACGAGGACATCTTTTTTACTACCCTGCAGCTGTTGAGATGCGTACTCACCACCATCCGACTGGATACTCCTAGTCTCTCTCATTGTTACTAAACAAGCCAAACGCTCTTTGACTCTCTTTAATCATCAGCCCTGTCCAATATGCAACCACGCATTATTTTATAAAAATGGTCATAACATTAATTCTCGTTGAGATATCGATGTGCCGGTAATGAATTATTGTTACCTGTTGGCAACTCATTCCATGTGTGGTCCTTTCGACCCATCTTTACTTGGAAGACTTTATTCTTTCCTTTTGAAATGGTTTGCAATAACTCCTATTCAGCATAATCACCAATTTTTTTCTACCAGGTACATAATTAAAATTAATAGAACCGGTGTATGATACCGGGGTATACTCTCCCATTGCCAGGAGTGATTAATTGCGTCCATAACATTTAAGGCAGTGAATAAAATTTACTTCAGTCTGTTTGTCGTGCTCACGTTTTGAGCGAACTTGAAGTTAATACATTTTTGCTACTATGGAAACGGTAACAATATTACACTTCTTAGTATGGCGCAATCTTTGATGGTAGTGCCCTCTTATAATAATCTTAAATTTGGTTGTTACCTATTGAACCGTTCTCAAGGTGATACGTGAATATGAATTTAATGGAGATTTGTTACCATGAGAACGTTAATTAAAGCTTGGATATGAATAATACCTTGCCTGTAATGAACTCTATCACTGTGCCAAATTTCGTTCAACCATTCTTACACGATGTGCATATGATGGCAATGTGCAACCTTCAAATATTTCATTCAAAGAGTACGAACTTTTGACTTGCTCTGGTATAACTTGTATTCGTTTTAATACTACAATACTACAATATAACTTTTATAATATAATACTAACTTTAGAATTTCAATTGCATGTTTCAATACAAAAAGATGATACCAACTATTCACTTTTTACTTTATTTCTGAGGATCTGTATCATAATGTAACAAGTTAATAATATTAATTAACCTGTTGGTAGTTTTGCACAATAATCGGTAAAGATTTCAACTTGTAAAGGTCAAAACCATAATCTATAAGCGCAAGTTGCACAATGATCACGATCGATTGTACAAACTAAACCAAAATGATTAATGGTAACTTACGCTTCTTCTAAATGTGTACATTTGCTTGTAGTGGATAAAACAAATATAGCATTACACATTGGTGATGTTTACGGAGCTTTTAACGGATTTTACGGAACTTTTGGCATAACATCGCTCATAATATATTGACTTAAATTAAGTATCCTCATACTAGTAACAGTGCTACTGTAGTGAGTGAGCGAATTGTTAATTAACGTGCTAAACGAGCTGTTGAGCTTTAAAGGACGGGACCTACAGTTTTTAATAAAAGTGGGCCCTGAACCACTGCGCTCAATGGAGCCCGGCGAAATTTGAACCCTTGACCACGCGCACAGAAAGCGAGCGTTCTACCTTCTTAGGTTAGTTACATTATATTCTTTCCTAACATAGTTGAATGTTAGATTAGGATAAAACTTGGATATTTAGTTTGTTATTACAGTATTCAAGGGTATGTCTGAAGTTCACTTGAAATCTAACTGACCCATATTAAAAATAGACTAATTAAACACCTTAACTCACATGTTTCCTCAAAGCTGTTCACAACAATTCTCGTATTGTAATTGAATATCGGTCTTGTACTTTGTAATTTCTTCTCGTAGAATTCAACTAATCTTATCCAATTAAGCCAGTATAAGGGTAAGTAGTGATAATTCTACAATCCTCAAGATTTTATACAGGGTGTTTTCAAAATAATGAAGTACCTTTTGTTCTTTCTACAATACTTCAGTCATACTAGCACAAATCGCCCCCAAAAAGTTAGTTTGCAAAAGTTCTGTCGGTTTTATGCACGCTCCATTGCAGTATACTGTTTAAATTTGCACCCTTCTAGTTTAAGTAGGAGCTGAGCTATTGAGGTTTAAGGTGCTGGCTCAGTCCTTGAGCCGTTCGGCGTCTAAATGTTAAGCGTATTCGGTCTGTACATTCAGAGTCTGTTACCATCTTTTTGTAAGTCATAAGAAATGTATACAGCACATAGATAAAATCAGTGTAGGATTCAGCAAATATCCTGTATTCAGCAGACTAAGCCACAGTTCAATCATCTCCACTATGTATTTAATTCGCCAACAAATCAGATTATTTTTATTCAAATGACATCATTATCTAATGTGACGGTGTTTGTGGTCTTGTGAGAGAGGTACTTTGTTTAAAGGAAATTCTATTTTATTCGTGGAGCCTACTTCTTATGTAACCCAATACGGCACGGGTGTAGTATAGGTGATATATGACCAAGGGGTGCTCAACTCCAATGCTGCCTTTGCATTTGATATCTTACCTGACACTACCAGAGATTAAATTTAGCTTTCAATACGGTAGATGTATTTAAATACTTGCTTTGTAATCCTTATGCTATGCTGTATGCAACCTAGCAGTACTAGTAAGCAAGTTTGGCTCTAAATACGTTAGATCAAGTCCATCACCTCTTGTGCTGATTATATCCTGTGAGATATGCAATCTGGCATTACCCATTACCAAGTTTATATCTGGAGATGAAGTCTTAAAATGGTGAATATATGATCGTATCAGATAAGAAGGAAACTGGGTGTATAGCACAAAAACTGAATCAATCACTTATTTTAGGTTGAAAACACTTAAACCTTTTACATAAGTTGGCAAGCCTTGTTGTCGTTGATGAATTACTGCACTATTCCTGGATGTAATATTTTATTAAATTATTCTAATAGCAAGTACCACTTCCTTTGTAAGTGTACATGTTCTGTATATTTGTAGTGTAAATTGTTTAAGTTTAAGACCCGAGGCACGAACCAAGAAATAGTTATATTTTTATTTCTGTTATTTCAATTGAGTGATTGTGAGCTTTCAACGAACAATAATTTACAATTGTTTCCAAAGCAACAGCACAACCTCTGTCAATATCAGACACTCCGATAGGAGACGGTATTAGGTTTCACTCTACAATATTATTTCCTCTGAAACATGTGTTTCTATAGTCACGTTGTTCGAGTCACGCGGAATAGAGGAAACAGAACATCTCAACCCCATATTGCCTTACATAGTCACATTGTACGAGCACTGCGAAATAAGAGAGTATGACAAGCTCATATGTCGTATAGAGTTTCAGAGCAAGGCAAACTATATATTATATTACAGCAAACTAAGGAGATCAGACATCGCCAACCAAGTGATGACTGGAGACAGACAAGGAAGTATATAGTTTCAGTGACTTGTGATTGGTTTGTAAGATCTTAGCCACATCTCTAAAGAAGAACTATGATTGGACGTTGTCAAGGACAGTAAGTGAACTTCCAAATAAATAGACTTGTAATTTTACACCATTATGTCAGGTCGTTGCAGAAGTAGTGAGAGATAGCACAGAGATCTTGTTTTAGTTATTCATATCGTCGAGTCTCTAAGACTTAAGAATCTGTTCATCAAACCAACATCTACAACTCTGGTATCGAAGCGTTATACTACAAGATCCATCTCTGATCATGAAGTGGCCAGCTCTGAGACGCCTGTTACTTACACAGCATCTGTATTAAGACTGTCTTCTTATCTCTGTTTAACTGGAATTAGGTGAGTTGAAAGTCACACTCTATTAGCATGATTGATACTGTAATTTTATATGTCTACATGCCACTGTGTTCATTCTGATGGGAATTATAGGTTAGGGTAATACTATCGTTCGTGTCCTCATTTTACTTATGTTATTTTAGACTATAAATATTTATTCATTACACAGTCGAATTCAATTGTTTCATTTGTCATGCATACCGAACAAACCCTATAATTAATCTAAGACTCTATTTGCAGCTACAGCCTAAATAGCTAAACTTAGAATGTCGTGACGAACCTGTTAAACCCATATCTAAAGCCCCCAATAGCTAAACGGACTAACAAGTTTGACACGATAGTACTAAGAGGAAACACGTCCGACCTTAAGCTAAAAAAACTTGATGTTCAGCAATGTCAATTGTTGAAGCCACTTCCCTTGGCCAGGGATGTGTGACATTTTTAAAAGACTCTCTTTCCTCCTTCTCTCCTACTCTTCCTGTTTTCAAAGCCAACATACGGTCCCAATCCATGGCGAAACATGCACTTCCGGTGCGTAGTTGCAGTTTGTTCATGTGTGTGTTTTTCAAGGGCCTCGGTCGGCATATGCGGGAATGGGTTGTTTGATCATCTGACAAGCAGCCTCATCCAGTCCCCGTAATGTTATGGAACATCGCTTGGTAATAGTACCAAGGATGCTAATATTGAAATCAGGTAAATAAGTATAAGGCAGGCTCTTGATCCATATAGTAAGTGAAATATCTCTATTTGTCTCTATATGTCTTCTTTCATACAATTGCATGTACGCTACAAGTACGTACAAACAGGCTATAGCAACTTTAATATGTTTCCATTATACATTTGCAATAAATAAAAAAGACATTTTAGCGTTAGATATTCCGATGATTGGTTATTGAGTAAGCTACAAGCAATACTAATTTCCTCGATAAACGAGACCTACACTGTAATTGCAGGATGCAAAATACTTGAATCGAGGCAACAATCGTTCCTATATACCACATTTTGTCAGTTTGTTCCTTATGTTACGTGTAAATGTGCTTTCAAGTAGGTTTTTCAAGATAAAAATCAGTCCTAAGTAATATCGGTTTCATACAAAGTACTACTTTTTTACTTCAAATATGTGTTCTGCGTACTTCAAATGCTGCTCGTCTTTCTAAATATTAACTCTGAAGCAGTCTTACCATCGAGTCTTTGAACTATCAAGCCTGATTTTCGTGTTACCTAACCACAAAATACAACTTTTTGTTAAAATTCCTGTTCAAGCACTTTTTCTTCTTACATATTGAATACAAGGAGTTCCCTTTCTGATAACAAACAGTAAAATTGTCACAACTTTGATCTAACAACCTTAATTTCCCATTTAATACATTATTGTACAAGTACATTTATCTATTTCTTGCTAAATATAAAGAAATATATATCTTTATATATATTTCTGTCCCTTCCCTTCTTCATGACGAATCACTTCGTTTCGTGTTTCATTAGACTTCTTTTCTACTTCAAATACGTATTTTAATGTCGGATATAAAAATTTCGTTTGCAAGCAGTTCTGTTCTGATAAAATCTAAACAAGCGACCCTTTCTACCATTAAGTACTCTCCAATATGGCATTATTCGACTGTATTCATATTTATATGACACCACAAAGCCTAGATTTCTACACGAACTGCCTGCTAAAATCAATCTTTCATATTCCATATAACAAAATATGGCGCTTGTTAGTCATAGATTGTGTCCAAATTTGTCCTTTCGATAGATAACAGACTTCCGGCACGCGAACTTCCAACACTCTCTGTTCCCAGGATGGTAGAACTCTCCAGCTCCTAACGGGTTAAAAATGTTACGTTTTAATTACATAACATCGCTTCAAAGACTATACGTGAAGTATTTATTGTGCGAACCTGTCAAAACTCGCAATTAATGCGCGCTAGATGGCGCACTTCCTCCGATGAAACTAGTTTCATCTACTCCTTAATTAATTACGGGATTTGTTGATTGGGAGAGAAGAGGGAGGAGACAGAAGACTTTTCTTCCTTGAACGTCAAAAGGACAGAAAGAGAATAGTGAGGAAAGTCTTCGCTACTTACGTTCCCTTTAGCTTGTGTTCAGACGACTTATACACAGCAAACGTAAAGAAAACACTTGGATTTCAGGGTGGAGGTATACAAGTTCGAGTCTTGTTGCCGGTCGTCTTGACGGAGATTTTCCAGCATTCTGGTCAATAACTTCTGCCGAATTCAGTCTAATGTCATAGGATTAAGGTTAAAAAATATAAAGGCAATTCTTTAATTAAATTATAAATGGAATGGTAAAGAATAAAAGTCAGAGGCAGCTAGGTTCGAGTCTTGGTGCTGGTCATCCTGATTGTGGTTTCCAGGTCTCTAACGTATAACGTCCTCATCTCCTATTGAATTCAATGCAATCTAATGAATATAGAAGTAATTATTTAATGAAAAATAAAACAATTAAAACATAGGTTCAATGAGTTAATATGCACACTGTATGACCCAAAAAGTTGGTACCATAGCATTGGTTGTTTAATGTATTATTACCATTGTCTCACTGTATAAATCATAATTAATACTATAATTTAAGATATTCGATCAACGAATACAAACTCCTGGAAATAACAGCAGGTGCAAATTTAAACAGTATACTGCAATGAAGCATGTATAAAACCGACAGAATTTTTGCAACACCTAGTTTTGGGAGGAGATTTGCGCTAGTATGACTGAAGTATTATAGAAGGAATAAAAGTTAGTGCATTATTTTGAAAACACCTTGTATAAAATCCTGAGAATTGTAGGATTATCACTACTACGGTGAGTCCAGATTAGACCAATTTTCTGTTCTTTCACATGTTGGTGAAGACCGTCTTAGATTGGCAAAATGATAGGTCGCTTCTTTCCTACTACGAATTTTGAAAACAGAAAATAAAATAAAGATAATGCATTTGGGTAATTACTTACTGCAGAAATTACTATATTTGATGGCACAATACACTACGATAGGTTTAAACACACACACAAGAAGAAATATCTAAAAGATATGAAATGATTTACATGTGCCTCCTAATAGATTTGCAATATTACTGCTAACATTGTTCATAGGTTGGCAGATACTATAATTAAGTTCATAGTTTGTATCAATGACCTCTATCTAAAATCGGTACTGGACTGACCTGTTGCTATTGAAAATTTCATGAATATTTGAAGCCAGGAATCGGAGAGGTATTTAATCTCTTTTGTCCACTTCCAGTCTAAACCAATATGGAACAAATTTTCTGGTTTTACTATTTTTAACGCTTGATATCGCTGTGCAACATGTTTCTTTTATTTATTTCTTAATTTTTGCAGAAAGTAAATATTTTTTGCATTATTTTCTATTATATGCAGACTAGGGTATACTATTATATGAATTACCTAGAACCTAGAATTTCGTGCACAAATGACTAGGCGAATCGAACCAACTAACCATATATTACCTTTTCTTATTTTCTTAAACACATAAAATTGAAAATTATTAAAATCGGCTTACGCCCACACGATTGGAGTGACTGTTTAGTGTCGAAAGATAGACACCAGAGCAAAATATTTAAACTTGTTTGTCCACTCTCAGTCTAATTTAATGTGCATCAAATTTTCAATTCTAATTCAGTTTTATACGCTTCTTATTGTTGTGCGGCCCATTTATTGATTCAAATCTTAATTCCTGAGTTATTTATATAATAGTACCTACTCAGCATATAATAGAAAATACTGCAAATAATATTTACTTTTTTGTTGTTGCAAGAATTAAGACGTAAGGAAACGGGCAGCACAGCAATATCAAGCGTAAAAACTGGGTTAGAACTGAAAAATTGTCCAAATTGGTTTAAACTGGAAGTTGACAAACGAGATTAACTGTCCTCTCCGCCCCCTGGCTTCATATAATTAGGGTTATCAACTGGAAATTGTCAAAAGCCGGACAAAACTCCGAAAATAAAAGTCGGGCGTTTTCAAAAAATGTCGGACACAATGAATTTGAAGCAATGAACATTTTCTCTAGGTGCAATTACGTTCGTTATGTACCTTTCTATCTCGTGGTAAAAGTTTTGGTGAGGTTAACGACAAAAATATTACTTGCTGATGTACTAGTTCTTAGCAATTTTTTGTACTTTTTGCAATGTCGCGAACGGAGACAAAAAAAATCGAGTGCGACATATCGACAGTACCACCAACCACGCACCCTAGTAGTTGATAAATAGTGACACATTACCGCTCGTAACCATATAGTTTACCGTAATTAACACAAACAATGCAGTTTAAATGTAGCAATGTCTTGCTCTTTTTATTTTTAAAATGCCGAACTTTTTCAAGAAAAAGACAAATGCCGGCCTGAAATTTCTGAAAACGTTAAAAAGCCGGACAGTTGGTAACTCTACATATAATCATGACATTTTCAATGGCAGCAGTCATTCCAGTATCGCACTTGGATAGAGGTCATTGAGGTGTTCTCACAGAGTATGAAATGTTATCAATACATTTAAAAAATATTCTTGTTATTTTAGAAACAGTTTCTTTTGTGAAAAATGATAGAAAATCATTTTTTTTAAATATTTTCTTTCATGCTGGCAAGAATTTTACGTCAGGGGGTTATTTTGTAAATAGTTCCATCATTAATAGGATATATATATTTAAATATATATATATATATATATTTATTCTCAATATTTATTCCAGTATTGTTTCAAACTTTTACTGCAATATGTTTGAAAAAAAATCTACAAGTACATGTTTTGCCAGCACTTTAATGACACTTTTGATAAACCTATGTTTAATAACATTAGGCGATTTTGACGTTTACCAACACAGAATTTCGAGATTTATCCCACAAAGCCAATGAAAATAATATTAGTTCTCAGTATTTGTCAATGCTGTGAAAAGTGATAACAGAAACATTGCAAAATGATTGTGACAGCATATATATATCATTTCGGGTCTTTTAGATGCTTCTATATCTTTAAACATACTGTATTGCATTGTGTCAACAAATCTACTAATTTCTGTAGTAAGTATTGACGCGTAAATATTTATTATCTTCGTCTCGTTTTCTCTTTTCAAAGTTCGGAGTAGCAAAGAAATGACCAATGATTTCGCCGTCCTGAGACAGTCCTCACCAACATGTACATATACAAATTTAGCCTAATCTAGAGTCACCATAACGGTGACAACGAAAGGTGAAGCTTTTAAGAAATGTAAATGTAATACTGATAAATAACTTCAAACTTAAGACACTCAAAACAGGCGTGGCTACGAGAAAGTTACACATACTACTGTACTTACCATGCTTATGATATGTTCTTACAGACAGAAAACTTGAGATAGAAACTTGTATTACTATCTATTATATCTTAAAGAAATAACAAGTATCTCCTCAGTAGATTTTTTTCTAAAAGTCCATTTTTAATGATATCTTGGAGGAAATATTACTTGATTATTTGATTGTATATCAAATTTCAATTTAACGCGTTTACCCATAATAACAGAACACTAGTGCCAAAGTTAAACTTCGTAATTTTCAAATTTATTAAAAAGTCGTATTTTAAAATTAGTTATTTGAATGATATACAGTCAAGAAAGAACGACAACGAAAATTATCGATACTGCATTAAACATTAAAATGTTTTGGATACGAGGGCCGTAAAGTGTGGAGTTTGTCAACCTTAATTTAGGATCTTTAAGAATGCTGGTTTGATTTTAAAAGTTGGACCGGCAGACCAACTTTCCAACGTCTTGAAGTTGAGTGCTTATGTAATGGGTGATTTGGTACCAAAATTGAAACTTTGAATACAAAAATCATGTTTAATTAATAATATAATGATACCAATGTAAAGTAGATATTTTTACGAACATTGAAACATAATACTTAAAATTCTTCACACAGCAAAAATGTGTAGCTATGAGTATCGTTCGCTACATAAATTATCCAGAATTTGCAAAATACATTCTGTGCTTCGTATATGATATTTGTAATTCCTATTGGATGCCAGATAATTCATCAAATGGAGGTGATATATTTTGAAAATCTCGTATCTGTATACAAATATTGTCAACTCAAAGGCATCAAACTTTAACTTGCAATATTTATTATATTGGTACTAATCGACTTACAATAATGCGATTCAACTTTAGTGTATTATCTCTATTTATAGAGAATATTACTTATTTTAGTATTCGAAGAAGTTGATTTGAATACAATTTTGCTTCCTTGCTGTGCTTAAAAAACCGAAGAAATTTTCATTCTACGTACGTTTTACTTGTTTGGTCGGTGATAATACGCTTCTAGAATATTATACACAAATTTAAAGACGCACTGAATATTTGATATTGACTTTCTAAATTTACATTGAGAAGATTAAGACTCAATACATTTTCTTACAAGCAACCACTTTAATTGACTACCATTTACAACTATTTACATTGCAATGCTTTAAGTAGTTTAGTTATATTTAAAAAAAATACAAATAAACAGAAGATAAAATATAAGCTTTGGTTATTCAGTGATTTCAGTGTAATAACTTTTACTGTAACATCCTTAACTGAAATCATCCTTTCCAGGTTTTCAAGTTACAGAACAAGGGCGTTACTGAGAAAAGTTAGAGCTTGCATTTGTTAACCAAGATGTGAATTTTATTCCACTATCTCAGCTAAACAGCTATAACACATGACACGTTCCACATACATCGTGTTCTGTTCTGCGAATTTTTCTTTCTTTTGTGTAGTTTGTTGGCTTTAAAAGTTGGCTGTTTTCTTCCTCTGTCTCCGAAGCAAGAGCTGAGAAGATTTCACACAAGCGATTACAAGTTCACGAAGGCGGAGAGACCTTGCCCGACACATGTCGCTGGTGCATCCAGGAGGAAGATGGAGGGGATTTCCCTCCGCGAAAGCTGCAAACAAGTGTTGCCATCGTAGGTAATATAGCACTTAGAAACTCCATTCCTTAGATGTTTCTTAATTTTATGAGAAAATAGTGGCGGACTTCAAATTACTTATTTCGTATACTGTGTTATGAACTCAACTATGTATCCCTCTGTAAGTTGAGCCCATGATGGCGGTCGTTAATCAGACGGTTGGTCCACGGTGGTGTAGCATTATTAGGGAACCGTTTGTTTGCGCGCTTGCCCTTCCTTCTACGCACCAAACACTTCCCCAGCATTGGCCCAACCGCACTCAAAATTCAATGACCGTTAAAAATGTTGAAATCCAAAAGCAAGCAAATTGGACATTTATTTATTAGTACTAACAAGAAAAAAAATAATATTTTGTCAAGAAAAAGAAGAAAATAAGTTAGACCTGGGCGAGATTCGAATGTAAACAAACTAAATATGGTAGCCAGCAGACCATGCATTTTTGTACTGTTTATTTCAAATACAAACAGCGCTAATTCAAAAGAAAATATTTTAATTCATCAAATAAACACGTATACGAAGGCAATGAAAATGCAACTCACTGTGCACGAAACATATATAAGAAGGGCTTGTTAAGAGATGGAATTGCATGCCCATAGCTCATGCTAAGAAAATAAGAACAATTCCCTCAAGAATAATGTAACTGACAAATACATATTTATCAGCTCACCTTCGTTCGAATCAGTACCCACACAAATCCATCTTTTGAGCATTTCATAAACAATGAGAGATTCGTACCTTATTTTCACGTTAAGAGTCTCTACTATAACACATGTTAGATAGAATTGAATTCTCTAACAAAACTTGCACTAACTCCAATAAAATACTGAACAGAGAAATAGAAGTGAATTTACTAACGAGACTTCCAGTAACTCCAATAATCTCGTTGAAGGTTCCCTTACAAAAATACTGTTTCTTCAATGTAAACCTACAACAATGACTTCTGCCTCTTTCTTTTTCTATTAGGAGGACAATAGAGAGTAACATATACAATACGTGTCTCTCCGTCTCATGTATGAATAAGAGAAGAAAAAATAGTTGGTTGTAATAAATTAGAAAAATAAAACACAATACGAATTCTGTCCACAATATACAGTATCTTTTGTTCACATTTAGAGAAATCTATTTTGAGATGAAAAACTAATAAAAATACTTTTTAAAGACATATTTTTCATAAACAATTCGTACTAAAAATAATAATTTGTTTAGGCACTACTAAGAAGAAAAGCATGGAGGGCGCTCTTATATAAAGTCACTTTATAAATTCTTCAATAGACGCACCTCGTGCTTTTCATTTTGGTCATGTATAAACAAAATTATTTTTTACTTTTTAGTACGAATTGTTTAAGAAAAGTACGCTTTTAAAACGTTGTTTCAATTTTTTCGAGTTCTTTCGGTGTTCGTATACTTTTTCCCAAGCTGATGTTTTGTTACTCAAATCTCAAAACACAATATTGTTCTGGAAAAATTTATATCTTAGGATAAAGAAGTTCTTACTGAAAAAAAAATAAAATATGATTTTAAAATATATAAATGTAAGAAATATATGAAAGTAATAATGGAATATTGTATTATCACCTGACTTACGTCGCTGTGCAAAATTTCACCATTGTATGACGTCAGTAAATGAGTTAAATGAACGTTGCAATATTTGAGGACACGATGAACCATTATGAATTAAAGAAAAGTATGTAAAAATAATCTAATCAGTTTAATAAAAACAAAAGCTTTGGTCGCAGCACTACCAATATATATATATATATATATATATATATATATATATATATATATATTGAAGAACATTTGGTCTACGGAATTCGAATTACAAGCATTTAACCAAGGAGTCATCTCTATCAAATCAAGATTTGCACCATCTGTTACTAACATGAATATCCGCCAACAACATACGAGATAGCAGAACAACAACACGTTATTAATTTCTGTGAAAAAATGTAAAGTTTAAGTCAGTCCCCATGTTCAATTTTATACATAAATAAAATTATTAAGTTCAAGGTTATGCCCTTAAAAGACATCTGCATCCTCCAATAATTAATCATTGTGTGATCACGTGAAAGACTAAAGGTCAGAAAGATCAATGATCCAGCATATTGGAAACAATATGTATTTGTGTGTTCTACCAAGGCTCAGAAAATATGGAAGATTCAGCATATTGGAAACATCAAGTGTTCCCGTGTTCGACTGAAGTACAGTAGTAATATAATAACTCAGTCAATTGCCGCAAGATAATATAAAATTAATTGTATGGGCAGTAACAACAATCAATCACCCCAAGCTTACATGCTTGACTTTGGACCAAACTTCAATTCAAACAAGGGCCAACTTCGTAAATAAATAAGGAAACTCTGTTATTTTCCGGACTAGTCGAGACCAATCGATATCAATCGTAGACCAGTCGCGTACGAGTCGTTTACCATCATTCCTTGAAGTTAATACTCTGTTCTAAGAGGCACGCGAGTTCATGAACATTACGAACAATTTATTTTGTAAGTGAATGGAAGTTTGAAGTTAAAACTGAAGTTGTGTTTAAAATAGACTTACCCATCCTTCTGAAGAAGACCGTGGATCAAGACCAGAAGAGGACTTGAACCCTGGTCTTCAAGAGTTAATACGGACCCCACAACACATAACAAGGATTCAGTCCATATCATCATATGATGTAATAAGAAGTCCTGTACTTCCCGCGTTTTTCAGAGTCCGACAATTTACATTATTTGAAAATCTTTAAAAGCAATAAACTTAGTATGCTCTGCCTCCCGTATTAATTGTGTTTCTATTAACACTCAAGCTCTCTTGAGCTTACGTCGTGTAGTGATGATTTATTCTATCTATTCTCAGTTTTAAATATAAACAAAAGGTTTGTTTTCACCAATATAGGTTTCGAGGTAAGTTAACACAGCCTTGTATTTTACTCTGTCGTATCTTTCAGCTTTCCATTCAACACGAATTTTATCATAGAACTCCTGATTAAGTATGTACTTGCATTTGCTGTTCCCGTTTAAACCTTATTTTAGTCGTACCAAACTTATCTTCAAGTAATAAGAAATAGTAGTCTACAAATGAAGGAAATATCTGAATGATTTTACACTTTTATGTTGTCTGAGCAGTGAGCCTTTAGCTAAGAGACGTCTCTTCTTGATCATCGGGTAACAGAGTCAGTCTGGTCATTTGGGTCAAGACCGGATCAATTAAGTCATTCGGGTCAAGTTTCATAGTGGGTCGCCGGGTCACCTATGTCCGGATGAGACTAGGCCAACAAAAGTGACCTGGTTTCAGCTCTGGTGTGAACTACAGTACCTTAACCTGTTCTAGAACATTTTACTGTGAAATGTTTAGTTTATTATTTACGATTAGCGTCGTTGCTTGCCAGTTGTAAATAATAAATCGTCTTACAGACGAATGGTTAGGATTATCGTCACATCCAATAAAACTTGTATACATTTCTCTAGATATCCGTTTCAAGAAATGTCGTTGTTTCGATTCTACTTTCAATAATGTATCTTGAGTACAGTGATGCTCTTTTCTAATACATTTTAGTGAGTACTTTCATTATAAATCAAGGATGGTAAACTTGGTGCGTGATAAAAAAAAAATAGGAACTCTTTACTTAGCTTGAGAGGTAAATATCAAACAATAAAAAGAACAGTATTGCAATAATGCCAATCGATATCTGAAACAAGAGGGATATACTCAATATCACACAGGTTGATTTAAATGTCAATAGGATGACCAGAATTTATAGTTGAAAACCTTGGACATATTTTATCATGTGTCATGCAGAAATACAGCGGTTGGTTACAGTCCAGATAGCACAGTAAACTTAAAGCAAGTCTGCAAACATGTAACAAGCTTGTAGTAAAATTGCTAGTTAACAAGTGACAAATTTGTCACAAACATGTCTTTTTTAAACGTAGGTGAGTCAATATGAAGCCTGTGGAGGAATCAACTCCCTGCAGTGGGGTTGGAAGCTAGAATTTTTTAATTTGTTTGTTGTCAGTCACGGTAACAACTACACTACCTATTTTACACTGCCTTCTATTTTACTAGTCCTTTTATGTTACGAAGATATTTATGAAGTAAAGGAGGAATGATATAACTGATTTTATCCTGTGTTTGAGCTATGAAGCTTCATTGATTTTGCATAAGCGAACCTCCTCAGGAAAATCATTATGATGTGTACTTTAGTGCTTTATTTATAAGTACGAACAAAAAGAAGTAAAGTTGTTTAAAAAAAGAAGATAAAACATCTTTATTGAACCCCGGTTTTCCGGGTAGTAATCCAACACGCTACCATTAGTGTCCGGGGGCAAAAGTCCGCAGAGGGTAAAAGTCGTTGTGGGTTTTTTTGGTACTTTTTGTTGGAGCTGTGCAGCACTGCTTGTGCTATATGAAGGTTTAATGGCGGACGTGTTCGTGTACTGTCCATGTTCATGAAGTGGTGCGCTGCAATTTGTAAATACGATGAGGTAAGTTATTTTTTCTTACTTTGATGTAATGTTTTGTTTTATGGAAAACAATACTACATTGGGTGGGAGATGTTGCGACTTGTCTTATTGTTATTTTCCATTAAAACACTTCTTGAATAACAATATACACTACCTTACCTTTTCACCGTATCAGCTATGGCGTCACCACGTCATTGTAAATCAAATATGTGCAAATGGGGTAAAAGTCCGAATTTTTTGTGGGGCAAGAATCCGAATGCGGACTTTTTGCCGCATTCCCTAAACTTGCAAATAATTTTATTTTTAAATTTAAATTGAACTTTATAACATTATTTAAACACTTTTAACTAAAACTAAAGCTATGTATATACAGTTTCACCTTTAAATTTGACATTAGAAATCACTACAAAACAGTTGTTCAAGTCTAAACAAATAAACCGAACTAATAATGTATGTTGTTTGCCATAAGATAATTATAAGTATGTACGAGGTGTGTAAATAAAGTAGAGATTGATTTTTTAAAACCTGTTATATTCCAAGAACATTACAAAGCAACATTGTCTCCTTCAAAGTAATTGCCTTGGGAAGCCACACAGCGCTGAAGACGGTTCTTTAGCTCCTCATAGCAGTGTTGGAACGCGGATACTGGAATAACCTTCAGCTGGTCGGTTACAGCCTTTGGAATTTTATCCACATCCACAAATCGACGTCTCTTCAGGCATATTTCCAATCTCGGGAATAGAAAACGTCACAAGGAATCAAGTCGGGCGAATAAGAACGCTGAGAAGCCACAGGAATGTTCTTACTGGTCAAAAAAGTGTTTACTGAAATTGCTGTGTGACAAGGCGCATTGTGGTGATGCAACACCCAGTTCATTTTGATGTTTGGTCGCACACGCATGACTCTTTTTCGCAGTCTTTCCAGAACCTCCCGGTAAAAATGTGTTGATTAACCCCTTGGCCTGGAGGCTGGAACTTTTTGTGAATGATTCCCTGGCTATCAAAGAAGCAAATCAGTATGCATTTAAACTTTGACTTGGCCATTTTTGGGGGGGTGGGTGGGTGGAAGCTTGGAGAGCTTGGAGTGTACCAGTTCATGCTCTGGTGCTTGGTTTCCGGGTCACATTCAAACACTCAAGTCTCGTCACCCGTACTGACACGTTCCAGGAAATGGAGATCATTTGCAATCGAGTCCAAAAAATCAACGTTCCTTTCCCTCAGCATGTTCTTTTGCTCCTATGTGAGGTTTGACGGAACAAGTTTGGAGCAGATTTTTCGCACAAACAATTCATTGGTCGAAATCTGATGAACGGTGGTGTGACATAAATTCACCTCTGCCCCGACCATTCTGACTGTCAACCAATGATCGGAACGTACAAGCTCCCGGACTCTGTCGACATTTGCATCAGTTCTTACAACAGAAGGCCTTCCGCTGCCGAGGTTCATCTTTAATTGACTCTCTTCCTTCTACAAACACCTTAAACCATCGAAACAGCTGGGCCCTTGACAAAACACTGTCTCCGTAGGCCTGGCGAAGTTTTGCAAACGATTCGGTTGCACTGTCCAAGTCTGCACCTAATCGCATACCGTTGCTCGATATTCGTGTCATTCATTGTCAGAACGCACAAGCAAAACCTACTTCACTAAAACAATCACTACATAATTCATTGTCAGAACGCACAAGCAAAACCTACTTCACTAAAACAATCACTACATAATTCATTGTCAGAACGCACAAGCAAAACCTACTTCACTAAAACAATC
>JAGDQP010013791.1:0-16163 GCA_022664845.1 Lepisma saccharinum
CACAAAGTGTATAGGAACCATCGAGTGAGGTGCATAAACACAAGTTAGCACATATCCTAGCGACCTGCACGCTTTTTCCACAAAGTGTTACGAATATATATCTGAAACACTTTGCAGGCTACAAATTCTCACTTACCCTACACCAAATATTCACTTTTGTTCACTTTTGCGTTACGCATGTGAGAAATTGACTCACTATTGTGACATGTTCATCGATCCGTTACGAACCAGACTCGAGGCTCGTTCACTAACTGGTCATCGTCCTTTGTCATCTCTTCAAGATGTCGTTCACATCTCATGTCCCTGGCATGACTAATGGATGGATAGTGTCTAAATCCCAATACCCACAACTGTGTGATGCGCTCAGCGGGACATTTAAAGTGGATTACTGACATCTACATTCGTTTATGAACAGTGTTGTGTGTCATGTGTTAAAATATATTATCCAGAAACAGAAACAATAATCGTAATATTGTTGTTTTTCTCTTTTTCTCCTTCATGGAAATCTTTGTATTGATATGATTGAAATCCAAAGGACTTAAAAACAAACGAAATAAAAACACAAAAACAACGAAAATGGACTAAAAATCATAAAATTGTTTTACAAAAGACCTGTGAATCGATGTTTACGTTTTTTATGTTTGTATATCAACAGCAAAAGAAGATTGTCAGTTTGTTTTTAAAAATGTAATTAATTGCTTTTTCTTGTACACACTTTAATGTGACGATGGGTATTAAAACTTTGGCTTTGTTTCAGTTGAATCTTCGATTATGTCTACGATTCTGTCACGCGTGGTAATGTCACCGTAGCTTGCGATTACTATCAACATGTGTGCATATGTATGTAAAGTGTATAATAAATAGGTTAAGGAAACGAAGGCACGAAGCGAGAAATAGGAATATTTCAATTTATTCATTTTCATAATATTCAGTTCAGAGTAAGATTGATTCTCCAACGCAAGTTATTCTTTCAAAAGACTAATACTGTAATTTCTATAGTTGATTGTATCTGTCCAGACAGGGTTATATTTCAATGAGTACTAAGTTCAATCTACACGTGGGTCCAAATGACAATGTTAATATCTGCAAGATTCAAGTCACGTTGCAGTGAGTAAGGCAATACAAAGTTTACCTGGATAGGCAGATCATATTATGCTAAAACATCAGAGCAAAGTTTCCACCAAGTACGAAGTACACCTGGCTCAGCATCTCAAGTATCGCTGAACATAGAGTGCGAAGTACGAAAAAGCTCATCAAGTTCAAAGATCACTAGGCTGTGATTAGACTAGATGTGCTTAGCTAGACCCGAGATGTGTTGCTAAGACCAAGGACAGTAACATCAGATTTTTAAATATAAACTTGATACACGGAACGGTGTTATGCGAGAGTGATACGATTACGCCTTGTTCAGAAGTCATCTACACGCTGGTTATCTCCAAGATCTTTTCAGTATTGCTTCATGAGAGACTGATACCATCTACAAGCTCTACAAGTGACTCGACTCAGCTCTGGCAGTACTCAAGAAATACAGATACATCTAACATCTCTGTCTTCTTTCTCCTTCAGTAATTTAGGTAAGTTGGAGAACAATCATTCTTGTTTGCTTGACTATTTATTACTATATACTGTTTTGTGCTATGCTATATATTGTGGTTCCTTAGATGTTTATTATCAAAACTTATTCCTTCGTTCTTGTGCCGGAGGTATTAATATTACAATATGTATAATCGTAATTAAAGTATATACCATACACAGTTGAATTCATATGTTTGATTGCAAGAAGTAATGTTTTAGTTGCCTACTCCCATTAAGACGATATCGGTTGGCTGATCTGTATGTCTTTTAGCTTCGCCCTTTGACAACTTCGTATATAATTGCTCTACCCAATAACACTGTGTTCTGCCAATACGACAAGAGAGAGTGAGTCTCTTTCCCCCTCCACTCTGTATTCATAAGCATTAAAATCTAATTTCCATGTCTTCCGCCAATTTTCTTTCCCTCTTTTCTTCCTTTCTCCTCTCTTTTTGCTCTTTCCCCGTCTTCTTCCATGCTTTCTCTCTCTCTCTCTCTCTCTCTCTCTCTCTCTCTCTCTCTCTATGTGTGTGTGCTTGAACAAGACAATTTTTGTTCCATTGCATAATGACAATTCTTGTATAATGTCCATATAATTTTGCTTTTGTTGCATTAATACCTCTCTATTATAATTTAACGTGAATGATATTTCTGCCTATCTATATCGTGGTTCTATAAATGACACTGAACGACTCATTGTTACTCCCTCCAAATAGAGGAATATCCTGGCATGCAGTGTTTTGGAGCAATATTTGTACTGTCATGTTGGTTGTCTATCTATTAGGCGTACAGTGAAACAATTCTCCTGGAGGAAAGAGCTAGTAATTCTTATGACCCCAAACTCCATTTACTATTGTAAGTGACTTTACGTGTAGTATTTGCAAATGCACACCTTTTTCACTTTGTGACTGTATTCCGTATTAATAGGTTATCATAATATTTACGAACTAAACACGGACCAATTAGCTTAAATGTCATTTACTTAAACTTAAATAGAAAAACTGCGAACAATTACATGTAACATCAACATGAAATACGGACTTAATACTAATTCTCTACAATTTGTATCTTCTCTATTGCCAAGGTCGGAGAAAATTCTGGTCACTGCGTTTCAATAAGGCCCTATATTTGTATTTCAAAAATATTACTAGGTGATAAATACTGTAGGAATATTGTAAAACAATAACAAGTACTAGGCTATACTTCAGTTTAATGCTGTAGGGACAATTTGCTATTGCGTGTTAGGCATGTGATATGTATTTGTAAAAATATGAGTTTGAAATATGAAATTAACAGTTTACAGCTGATTAATTGAAAAATACGAACATTTATTCAAATTATGCAAAGTACGGTACGGACACGGAAAGAGCCTTTAAAATCGGACTGTCTGTACAAAATACGGACGTATGGTAACCCTAGTATTAACCGCTGATTTTAAAACAGGTTTTCTACACTCGATATTTTTTTTGTATACTCACCCTCTTATGATAGACATGAATGAGTCAATTGTATAAATCGGAATTGAGCAATGATGACTCCTTTAATCAACAGGCCCCATGAGAGAAGTGAATTGATCATATGAACGCGAACTGTCACTGAAGCTATCACAGGAGCTTCAAGCCAAATCCCCAGTATGGTTTCAACCCCACCCCCTACCTAGACTTCCCGAAGACCTAGGTAAATTGCGATAATTTCTTGATGTTCACCAAATTTAATCAAAATATTTAGTGTCGTTTTCGAGGAGGGAAAAGTGGAAATGCTGACAAGCTGCGCTACAGCAATGCATATTTTTTTCTTGGCGTATTTCTATAAAGTACGACAGAGATGATCGGTATAATTTTATTTGATATTGGTGTTAACTAGAGATAGGAAGAAGTATTATGTCATATTCTAACTAACTAACTCTATGGCTTATGGAACTCGCAAGTTCATACAGATAAAAAATTCTACTTTGATTGTATCAGTTCCAGCAATACTGTAAGATATAACAAAATGATTTTTGCAGTGCTGAATTTTGCTGAAAATTGATGTATGTAAATAATTTTATCATATTCCTCTCATTCTTCCACTCTTCGACACTCTTCGACATAATTTAAAAAAGTGTTTCCTATGAAATAGGTCAGCTAAATTTGAAATATCAACACATCTTACTATGCTTATAAACTTTGGAGTGTATCAATGATAATGTTACACACACATGTTGTATTAGGAACTGAAAGAGGAAATCCTGAGTCAGATAAGTATAAACTTCTTAGTAGTTGACAAATCCTGTATCACATATTCGCGTAAAATAGACGCAATAAATGTGCACTAGACCTGAAATACTCTGGAATTTATACATGGCACTGGTAAAACTATTTCATTTTAAAGGTCAGGAATGTGTTTGGAATCAGATCAAAGGAAACGTTAAGTATTTTTTTATATACAGGGTGGTCCACCTAAAATGGTCACCTCAAATAACTCAGCTCCTATTTCACCTTGAGCTTTGAAATAAAAAAAATCGATTACTAAGTTGCGTATGGCAAATCCAATGGTAATATTTTCAGTGTCAGTGGCGGACCGGGAATACCCATACGAGAGGTCAACTTCAAAATTTTAAATGGAAAATGGTTAACTTTTCAGTTCTTTGGAACAAGAAGAGAAAACGGAACAACTTTTAGAGGAAACATAATGTAATATTTCCTACGGGTTGTCATCTACGACAGTCAATTGTTATTGGAACAATAGTATGGCTTCTCAAACTATCACCTCAAATAACTCAGCTCCTATTTCACATAGAGCTTTGAAATAAATGCGTCGGAGGATAGTCGGTGGAACTTCACATGCTTCCGCACGGTTTTAAAAGTGAGCATCCTATTTTGATGATGAATGCTTCGTTGAGGAAAGAATAAGTCGAGACCTTTCTAAGGACACCTCAACCGCCTTCGTAGCCCCAACAATTCCTTACTTACAAAGTACCCACTCATCTCCGAGCCGTCCTCTTCGATATGTATGGTCGAACAAAATATTACTTTTATTTTTTCTGTGTTACCTGTCATTGTGTATTACCTTTTACAAGTGAAAACACCCTACGTACCCTTTTCCTGTACTCTTAAATTGTATGTCATAGCTACCAATCCATAGGAAATATTACATTATGTTTCCTCTAAAAGTTGTTCCATTTTCACTCTTGTTCCAAAGAACTGAAAAGTTACCCCACTTTCCATTTAAAGTTTTGAAGTTTTGAAGTATGGGTATTCCCGGTCCGCCACTGACATTGAAAATATTACCATTGGATTTTCCATATACAACTTAGTAATATACTTTTTTATTTCAAAGCTCAAGGTGAAATAGAAGCTGAGTTATTTGAGGTGGTCATTTTAGGTGGACCACCCCGGTATATTGTCAACATGATGAGAATGAGTATAAAGAACTTTCCTGCAAAATTACGATTTATGAAATACACCCCTTCAACAAATCGACGACGATATGTAGATATATCCTTTCTTTAGTTTGCCATCTTTGTTTAAGTTTTAATTTCCAAGGTTTCAAGAGTTGATGTTCCCACCACAGCCAGAGTCTTTTGAACACACATGCAAACACGCATAATGTTAGATTTAAACAGAATCACGCATGAAAAAAATGTTATCTAAATACACATTTGGTTATTAATCGAATATATTACGGGAGTGATGAGTGGAAGATCTACGAAAAGTATTAAACATGAAGTTCGAACATGTGATCTGTTAATTATGTTGTATAGGATAGGCGTCTGGTCATCACACTGTAATAGGATTTATTTCTTCATTTACGTGTAACTAATTTTGTAAATAATTAACCTAGCACACACGCATTCAATTACAAAATTTGTCAAAACTTTACCGTAGACATGAAAGAATAGCTTATTTGTATAAAACGTGCAGCACAACATATCACGCCACAATTTTTCGCTAGAGAACAAGAAAGAAAAATAAATAACTCTTAAATTCCTAATCATTCTCTCTCGAATGGAACAAAATGCCCAATGTATCACTATAAAGAATGAAAACATGAAGTTCCGAAATCCCTTACAAACATACAGTTTAGTCCACTGCAAAAACAAGTATCGCCTAATAAAATTATGAAACTTGAGAATACAGTTTGAATTAGAAGATTAGTGAATCTACCATCGCAATTTCTTTCAAATTACAATTATCCCTCTTTCTCCTAAGTGAGGAAATAAATATTTGCTAATCGCAATTGGCCAAAGAATTTGTTAGAATATGAAAGAGTATTTGGCTGAACCGATAGATAACATTCATTCATTTTGCTGATAGAACTAGATCGTCAGTATATCATTTTACTCTGGGGTCTGCAAACATGACGAAATACTGTTGTTCGTATGGATATGACAGGAATTATTTTATACATTTAATCTGATACATATCTCCTATGTATGCCTCGTTCATAGACAGATTGACTGCTTCCATGTATATTACCTATTTTTCGCAGTCATTATTATTATTTATTACCAAGACAGTGATCCTTGTCAATATCTAATAGATAACAAATTCCTTCGCTAGTAATGACATGAATCTGAGAGAAACCATGACCAACTCACGTTGTATTTCCCTTTCTGATTGCTCCCCTACATTTGAGAATAATTGAGAGAAGAACCTGGAAGTGGGGGATGATCTCCAGATGAAAAAGTGGAAAGACGTTACGAGAACCAAGATGCAAGGGGAGCAGGGAATTGTATTGATTTTGCAGAGAGGGAAAGGGAGGAATTGGATGGTTGCCATGGTGATGCACGAGGGTAGGAACCAACCCTGGTGATGGAGACGCTGGAGGGAGGGGGGAACAACTTAGAAGAGCACTCGTGTAGTGCACGTCTGTGTAATCTGCGTGCGTTCCAGTGAGCTGGAGCACTTGCCTAGTTCAGCTATGGAGAAAATTACTTTCAAGACAGTTCAAGGTGAATTTGCTTACAGCTATGTCAAATGTCTTCTGGTCTTTTTAGGTAAATCATTCATATGCCTTTAAGCGCTAGCGCATAATCATGATAAAAAAAAACTCCCCACTTTACCTTCCTTTTTAAAGATTTAAGTTTACAATGCTTATGGATTTTTATTTTCAGTGAAACGTAAAAGAATTGTTAACGCAACATGTTATTTCCTCTCTCGTATAACATTTTACAGGTACCCATAATAAAGTAAAAAACTAAATATAATTGCTTACGGTTTACTGAATGTATGTTTATACTCTCTTTGTCACCTCGGAATCTTAAATATATTAAACAACAGAAGTTGTGCACGTACTATCTCTCAAGAAAGTAAATCCCATGCAGTGGTGAGAATATTGAAAACTAATCTCGGTATGAAAAATTAAGCTCCTGCCAAATATATCGCATGATTAGTGCTTAATTTTCAAGTTACTGTGGCAGCAATGAAGATGATATATATATATATATATATATGTATGTGTGTGTGTGTGTGTGTGTGTGTGTGTGTTTGTGTGTGTAAGCAAGTAATACTAAATCTATTCGAAAAGTAAATCAAAACAGCAATAGACCGCTACACTAGAGTCAGATGCTGGCTTTCCGCGCTGTAGCTCGCGGGATCGAAACCGCTTGACTTCTTGATCTTTTTTTCCAAACTGTAGGCCTATGTTATTGAGAACTTTCAATAAATTAGTGTAGATAAAGACGCACCAGCCGTCACTTGAACTGAAAGGGATCATGGGTTTTCGAGTTACGTCAGCTTGTATACGTCATGGTCGAGTGAGTCTCAATGTCAGAAATACTCTCCCTAAGCTCTTATCAACAAGCTCAGCGGTTAAACCTTGTAAATTGCCTACATTTCTGTCAAGATCATAGATGATCTATAATAGCTATAAAGCGTTAATCTCGTTTAGACTTCCTTTACATGCCGAAAATTACGCTAATATATGAACGTCATGAATTTTGCAAAAATAAGGAGATACTTTAAATTTTTAACAAGCATCTTTGGCAACTATACGATCCACTAGTCCACTACACTGGAAAATTTACTAATCGGACTTTTTGTAGTATTTCAGTGCAATGCTATTATTTTCCAACATAATACTTCATCTATGAAATATAATCTACCGTTGTAATTATCATACTTTAGTAACAAATAAATAATGAAAACTGTTTCTAAGTAGTTAAAACAAATACATCAAATTACCTGTATTTTAGAAGAAGAAGAAAACGTTTACTTCTTTTCAAAACACCAAGTAAGACTTTTAAAAAAGTATCAAATAATATTTTTTAAAAAAAACAAAACTATGAAATAATTGTTAACGTTATTTTCAAAATAATTTCAATACAATCATCTTTTCCTGTATTAAAATTGCTTTCTTATGCTTATTAAAATGTGTTGTTGTGTGGAGAATTTCAGGAGATTTTCAAATTATTTTTAAAACATATAGAACACATTGCTTATGTAAATTTTAGGTGATGATGGTGGTGGTTTATAGTTTCTCCATTAGTGGGGACAAAAGTCTGAAACCTCTGAGAAAGATATCTCCGAAACGCCTTGTTCTGCAATTACTCTTCTTGGCGCAGAGTATTAATGGAAGAGCGCTCGCTTGTCATGCCAAAAGTTCGCGGTTTGAGTGATTGTCATCTTTCTTTTTCCTTTTCCTCTAGTAAATGTTGTGTTACAGTATGCTTTATGCCACTACTGTGTGGGTTTTTGCTCTTTAATTCGTATTCTTCATTTTTGCTTCATTTATTTAAATGAAGTGCATTGCACTTCATGAATAATAATAAGAAGTATTATTATTATTATTATCTCCGTAAATGTTATGCAACTGTTTATTTATTCATTTTTCAATACTGTCTGTTTTTATGTAAAGATGCAACACAAAGTCTGCGAAACATTTAAATTAGCTTATTTTAAAAATAAATGAAGCAAAAAAGAAGAATATGAAGGAGAAAACTAAAAGCTACATAACACTAACATTCATTTACATGTAGAAAGTATACAGTAAAACATAGAATTTGCACACTACTAGAGAAAAAGTAAAAAGAAGATACTGACTTGAGTAAGTCTCGAACCGCGTACCCTTCGCGCTGCAAGCGAACACTTTTCTTTCAAAATATGCTAGAATCGTTTCGGAAGTTGAAATGATTGAATTACGAAGATCAATATTCTGCCTTCAATTACATTATAAACGGTGTGGCCAGTGTTTCTTTCAGAAGATTTTGCTCGGGGAAGGGGAGCTAAACAAGTCTTACGAAAATTATAAATAATGCACATTGAGTCCCATGTGCTAAAAATATAAAATAACAATAATGTTACTTAAGAATGTATCGTATTCTTTTAGTTAACCTCAAACTAACATGAACAATATTTATAGAAAGCGCTATTATATTCGTATTTCAGAATACGCATGAGTAATACAAGTGTTGAAACTAATTCTTTCGGGGGGCTGTTGAAAGCCCAAGAGAGCAAAGCTCCCCCGAAAACATGGCTGGAAGAAAGAGTGCCTATTCTGAAACCTGCCCAATTCTGGTGCAATTTAATATATAGGAACTCCAATCGATAGTTAAATAAAAAGAAATAATTACCGAAATTAAAACGCGAGCAACAACGATGCATTTTAATTTTAAAATCCCATTCAATTTTCTTTAAATTTCGTATCTCAGGGCTCCTATGGTCGCTGAGTATGATTCTGAACTAAAATGTTACGTATCGGAAGTCCCTCACTGCGGAAACTTGAGAAAACAAATTTTAAAATATTTGATTTCATGAAATTTCATATTTTAAAATTTCAAAGGCCCCTGAGTTCAACTATGAAAAAAAAAACTCTTGAATTACATTATCCAACATGGCTATAGTCCAAAAGGTCTTTATATGAAAAATCGTTAGGATTCTTATCTAGAGTCTATAAACAGCGCTTAGATATGTTAAGGACTTTTAAAAAGTGAATTCTGAAAACCAAGATGACCATAACCGGAAACATTTTCATTAAAAAAAGAAAAAATCCAATGTGTGCCAGATGTAGCCCAAGACTTTTAAAATAAAATAAATTTAAAGAATCAAGTACACTTGCTTTTCAAAGCCATACTGAATTTCCAGAAAATTATTCAGTTATCAAAGTTCTAGACAATCTTAATTCGATTTATAAAATGCAAAGTGGCTCTGATATGGTGTAAAATTCTACAGGCGTAATCCCAAATTCATAACTCACTTTGTATAAACATCGTTAATAGAATGTTAAAGGCGAATACAAAGTTTCTTTAGAGTCACGTGTTTTATTATAGCTGAATTCAAGCTACATAGAGTCGGCCGGGTGGCCGAGCGGTCTGCGGTGGTAGGCCATCGACTCAATGGTCCCGAGTTCGAGTCCCGGCATGGGTGTGGATTTTAATAGTTAAAGGCGAATCGTGACGGCCCGCAATCCAACGTTACTAGACTGGCCCATATAAAAATAAAATTTACGAATTTTCTTTATCAGAGCAACCTAGACCTTAGGTGTTATAAAATTATCCTGTGTTTTATATTATAGTGCAGTTTAGTGTTCGATTTATAGGGCGAATGGTTGGGATATCCCCATCTCTGGAAATATTATTCTTAGCTCTCCGAAGAATATCATCTGTCCCTAGCCAAAGGCGTCAAATACGACATTCTAATGTGTTTGAAATCTTCTTTCCCCTCTCTATAAATTGCATAAATCGATCACCGGACTGCAGTTCTTTTTTTAAAAAAGTATACTTTAAAATTATTTCTCACGCTTATTTTTCCACACGCACATGCACACACTTCGACTGATGATCGTGGGTTTTCGAGTTCGATTCCTGACTCTGCCAAGGGATTTTTTTTCAAAGCAAGGGGGTCTGGAACGGTGCCCATCCAGCATCGTGATGCAATTGGGGAGTGCCCTGAATAAATGACGGTGGCGATTACAGTTGAGAGCTTCGGTTATCCTCTCCCAATACGTCTGGTCAGCGCGGGAGCAGCAGACAAACTCTTTTCGTACGGGAGAGGCCTCATCCAGTAGGGAATTGCATATGGCTGTGAATTATATATATATAAGCTGGGAGTAAAGCAAGAGGTAGAAACGGCGAATTTACAATAAATATAATTGTGTGTGTTCTGTCCGAGGACAGGTGCTGACCCAAAAGTTCCTGGGCAGGGTAAATCGATGGCGGTTGTCATTGTCTTCAATCCGCAACTGATTCACGGGCTTAATACGCAAGATTTGGTGAAAACTTGAGAAATATGTTGGACACATGAGAGTTTCCTGTTTCACATATTGTCAATTTGCAGGCAAGCAAATTTCTGATGTTTACCTCTAGCAACAGGAAACGAAAATAAAATACACAAATGAAATGAAAATGCAAAACCATTCAACATTATAACGCGAAAAGGAATGACACAGTAACAAAATACAATAATGATAATTCGAAGCTACTCTCCATTCAAAAAATTCGAACCTAGATTGCTTTTGTAGTTCGGATGAGTGCAAATCTATGCTAAAGAACCATCTAGTAACAAATTGTCAAAATTGATTTGGGAGTCGCGAGGGAAAGAACGACTTGTGTTCTTCTTCTACTCGTTGTAAAATGCGTTTGCATTTTATTCAACTTACGGGTTAGACAGGGTTCCTGTGTATTATCGTTGTTTTTTTTTTCTGCTGCCTTAAATTGCTATTTGATAAATAAACAAATAATACATGATTGACCGTAATATAGAAGTCAGTAAGACCAATTTGAATTTTCCTAAAGACTTCGAAACATTATGAATGACATTATCGAGTTTAAAGCTGTTAATTTACAAACTAAAAATATATTTCACTGCAATTACAAATAGAATGATTAGTTATGGGTGAAGAATAAAGGTGATTTTCTAAATGTGTTTGCTTAAAAAAGAAAGTAAAGGGAAATGCGGAGATTTGAACTCATAACCTTCTGCGTAGAAAGCTGACTCGCTAACCATTACACTATGGTAAATGTAGTGAAAATGTGTTCTCATTTTAGTTATAAGTTAATTTTTACGTATTGAGTATGTTTCTGTTTTATTATTATCGAATATGATTGTCTTTTCTATACATTATCTTTTATTACTGTCTGCTGTGTGTGAGAAGTATTCTAGAATATACAAACAAAACACATCTATCAAAGAATCTGAGTACAAGTAGTTGAAAGTGTCCATGTGCACTACACGTGTGCATGTGTATTGCAAAAAATTTCATAGTTGGAAAATTCTATTCCAGCGCCTCGAACAAGTGGGATTTACTTTCTTGAAAGATAGTACAGTTGCTACCAAAATTCACATTCCAACGAAGGAAGCTTTTCTAATTCTTCCAAACTCGTCACACTTTATAGTTTCAGTACACAGTCGACTCCTGATTTACCGGGGGCGGCTTAACCGGTGCATACTGACATTTTTACACGAATCTGAACTGTCAGATTGTTCAAGTTCTTTTGAGTACGCAGATATTTCTTCTTTGTTTGTTGATACAGTTGATGTGAAACTTTAAGCACAGTTCCTGAAAATAGAGTGCAGGTAAATTACCATGTAGCATTTTTCAGTTCATTATTTAGTGGTTATTTATGTTCCTCGTTTTTTCCCCTGCCTTTGGTTTAACCGTGATTCTGAGTTAACCGTGAATATCTCTAACCCTCTAACCCCGGTAAATCGGAAGTCAGCTGTAGACAAACTGGAAAACAAACATTTGAGCCAATTTTATCGAACAAACATTAAGCCATTATTTTTACACAATTCACTTAACTCATACTGCGTTCTAATGCAGCATTCTACGTCTGCTAATGCGCAACGTACCTCAGAGTGGTGATTATTATTATTTAGCTATAACTGGCTCAATACATCATTTTGGTAAAATCATGACTTTTGCATAGCTTAAGTTTGACTAAGCATATGCCAGCTGTCTTAACTTCTTGCATCTGTGATAAAGTTTAAGATTTAAGATTATTATTCCAACGGTGATATCGTGTTTCTGTCTTAAATAATGTTTGTTAGTCTAAAGAATTCTCTTCCAACCCAGCCCTGAGGCATTGTATACTGTCTGCAATCACTTTCTTAAAATCGAAATATAATTCATTCATAGGGTATAGGCACTGTGAGACATCCATCAATCTAAATAAAAAGCCATTCACCATCGTTGCTCTTCACTTGCTGATAGTTCAGGCCTTTACACCTGAAGCAAAATCATGTCACGAAAAAGTTGAAAGTATCCCCTGTGCGATGCCCTCGCACCGTTCGCAGTCCATAATATTCTCAATCTAAGGCAGGAGTCGGCAAAGCGCGTCCCGTGAAATGTTTTGATGCTGCCCACGTAAGGTGCTATACGAATTACTATATGGGGCCCTCGTAGACATATAAACATTTTTTTAACAGCTAATTTTTATCGTTATATTTATTATTTGCTTCTTCACGTATGAATTAGACGAACAGAGAATGGTGATTTCTAACAGAAGTTGAAATATTATTCCAATGACAATTTACTGTTACACCTTGCGTTTATATGTACCTTCCTATTTCGTGCATCATTAGCACGAAAAAGCAAGACAAAATGTTCATTAAATCATACCAACAAAATGTTCCGCTTATCAATATATTCATTCTTCTTCCTCTATGAAACCTGAACAACCTTGTTCTACTGCATGAATATTTGTATTTGGTTGTAATCAGATTATATTATAATAATATGCAATTTGGACCGGAGTGAAGCAAAGCAGTCCGCCCAGACTTAATTAAGCAGGAATGCGTGTTTGTTTTCTTTTGTTACAAATTCTGAATCTCTGGCAGCCCTTCCTCTTTTTAGTTATAAGTTCTACCAGTACAAAACTGTCTTTGTTGTATCTCAAGAAGTGTTTCCAGAAAAGAAACAAATGTTTCAAGACGATAATCTTTCTGCAAGAACTTGTGCACGACGTACAGACAACGGCCTGAACCTGAGATGCGTCAAGGCCATAAATAAAATTAAAAAATATAAGGTACGTGAAGTTGGCCCAACCACATAAAGCTTTTAAGATCAAAACCACACCAAGATTTTCTGCATATTTTACGCTAATTTTTACGCACTATCCCATTATTTGTGCACACTCGGTTTAACCGAGAAATCGCAAAAATAGGGTTGGCTTTAGCCCAAAAATAAAATGAAAGGTGTTTGCTTCAACATCACGCTGACCCAACCACAACAAGCCATCGGAATAGAAGCCAAACCAGCATTTACTGCGTATTTTGTCTAATTTGTGCGCAGTATCCCATATTTTGTGTACGCTTAGTTTAGCCCAAGAATACAAAGAAAAAAAATAGTGGTATCTTTAGCCCATAAATCGAAAACAATGTTGTTGGGCCAACTTTACGCTGGCCCAACAACAGGCTATCGCAATAAAAACGACTCATGTATTTGGTGCACATTTCAAACTAATTTGTGCACACTGTCTCATATTTTGTGCACGCTTTCTTTAATCCAGAAATCGAAAAAATAGAATTGGCTATAGCCCAGAAATAAAAATTCAAAATCACCCTGGTTCAACCATACCAAGCTATCAGAATAAAACCACCCCGGGATTAAGTGCATATTTTGTGCTAATTTGTACACACTATCCCATTTTTTGTGATAGCACATTTTAGCTCAGAAATAGAAAACAATGTGGGTGGACCAACTTCACGCTGGCCCAACCACACCAAGCTATCAGAATAAAAACCACTCCATGGTTTAGTGCATATTTTGTGGTAATTTGTGTACGCTATCCCATATTTTGTGGATGCTCGCTTTAGCCAAGAAGTTGGAAAAAATGTGGTTGGTTCAATATCACACTGGTGCAAACACATCAAGCTATCGGGATAAAAACCCACCAGGATTTTGTGCGTATTTTTTGCTAATTTCTGCCCACTATTCCATATTTTGTGCACGCTCAGATTAGCCCATAAATACAAAACAATGGGGTGGGGTTTAGACAGGAAATAAAAAATAAATGGAGTTGGTTCAACATCGCACTGGTCCAACCACAACAATATCTCTAGGTTAATTAGGAGCTGAGATACTGAGGTTTAAAGTGCTTGCTCAGCCCTTGAGCCGTTCGGTGTGAAAGAGTTAATCTTGAAATGGATTTTATTCTGATAGTTTTTTGCGGTTAGGCCAGCGTAAGGTTGCCCAACTATATTCTTTCGATTAATGGGCTAAACACAGAGTGCAAAAAAAGTGGGATAGTTTGAACAAATTGTCACAAAATATGCACTAAATCGTGGAGTAGCTTTTACACCGATGCCTTCTTGTGGTTGGGTAAACTTCACGCTGTTTCAACCATATTGTTTTCGATTTCTGGGCTAAACCCAACCACATAGTTTTCGAATCCTGGACTACAACGAGTGTACACAAAATACGGGACAGTGTGCACAAATCAGCACAAAATATGCACTAAATCCTAAAGTGCATAACTTCTTGTGGTTAAGCTATCGTGAAGTTCGCCCAACATTTTTTTGTTTTCTGGGCTAAACTAAGCTTGCACAAAATATGGGATAGTGTGCAAAAATTAGCACAAAATCTTGGAGTAGTGTTATTTCCGATAGTTTGATGTGTTTGGGCCAGCGTGAAGTTGGTACAATTACATGTTGTTGTTCTTTTTTTTCTGTGCTAAATCGTGGGTGCACAAAATATGGGATAGTGTGCACAAATTAGCACAGAATTCCAGAGTGGTTTTTAGTCCGATAGCTTGGTGTAGTTGCGCCATGATGATGTTGATCCAACCACAATTATTTTTTATTTCCTGGCTAAACCCAACCCCATTTTCTTCTATTTCTGGGCTAATCTGAGCGTGCACAAAATATAGGATAGTGGGCATAAATTAGAAAAATATATGCACAAAACCCTGGTGGGGATTTTATTCCGATAACCTGATGTGGTTGGGCCAGTGTGATGTTGAACCAACCACATATTTTCCAATTTCTTGGCTAAACTGAGCGTGCACAAATTAGCACGAAATATGTACTAAATCCTTGTGTGATTTCTATTCCGATAGCTCGCTGTGGTTTGGCCAGCGTGATGTTGAATGAACCATTTTTTTTTTATTTCTTCGCTAAACTGAGCGTGCACAAAATAATGGATTGTGTGCACAAGTTAGCACAAAATATGCCCTTAATCCCGGAGTGGTTCTTATTCCGATAGCTTGGTGCGGTTGGGCCAGGGTGATGTTGAACGAAACCCTTTCTTTATTTCTGGGCTAAAGCCAACTCTATTTTTTAATTTTCGGTTAAACCGAGCATGCGCAGAATATGGGACAGTGTGCACAAATTAAAATGAAATATGCACAAAATACTTGAGTCGTTTTAATTCCGATAGCCTGTTGTAGTTGGGCCCGAGTAAAGTGGACTAAACAGACCACCAATATTTTTCTATTTCTGGGCGTGCACAAAAATGTGTTAGTGCACAAAAACTAGCACAAAATATGCACTAAATCCTTGTGTGATTTCTATTCCGATAGCTTGTTGTGGTTTGGCCAGCGTGGTGTTCAACCATTTTTTTTTAAATTTCTTCGGTAAACTGAGCGTGCACAAAATACGGGATAGTGTGCACAAATTTGGACTAAATATGCACTAAATCCGGGAGTGTTTTCTTTCCGATAGCTTAATGTGGTT
>JAGDQP010013791.1:23101-46894 GCA_022664845.1 Lepisma saccharinum
ATCGTACCTCCTCGACGAACTGGAGTTGTCTGTCTCCAAGATAGAAAACGTTCCAGGTATACTTCAATATTACCCTCATCAACTTCGTACATATCAAATGATATTATTGCTTTTGCCATGTCTGGAATTCGTGTGAGATTACGCCAAGTTGCTGGAGGTGAAAGCCTTCATATTAAAAAGATGATATTTAGAATAAAGTTATTCCGAAGTAAAGTTATCTAACCTCGCGAAGATATTGGGATTAGAAGGCAATTTCAAAAAAAAGGAGAATTTCCTTTTCTATTTAATACAGCTCAAAATCAAAATTACAAAGGACCCCTGCCTGATTTTGATTATTTCGATTCAGAAAAAGGTAATGAAGAAAAATATAAAGCACTAAGAGTGTTGTGATGAGTGTGTAAAATCAGACAGGAATTTGATTTCCAAAATAAATTATAGAATATTGCCCGCAAAATACACGTATATTGACCGCGGCAGTTGTGAAATTTTCAAATCACATTGAAGAAAAAAACAAACGGAATTCAGTGCTTCATTAGGTCCAGTACCATCGCCAGTCTATGTACCTGAGGCTACTATACCCATCATATCACCCTTGGCCTTTAATCATAGAGACCGGCAAACAAAAAAGCATTACAATGGTTGGAATATATAGCCGGTAAACACAATGTAAAAACTCGACATTCTGCCAATGGTGTCGAAAACGTTTTGGTAAATACAAGGTCGATGGTTTTGATAAAAAGAAGAAAGCTACCTACGAATTTAATGGCTGCTACTGGCATGGAAATGAGTGCTATTCTGGCCTCTGGCATTGATGGTGGCGAGACTTTTCGACATCGGGTTGAAATGACAACAAAGAAAACATATCTTGAACGTATCGGCTTCGAAGTAGAAGATATTTGTGAATGTGACAGGAAAGTGAAGGATAAGGATATCCAAACTTTATAAAAAACAAGTGGCAAGATCTCCCCGAAGGATTAATTCCAAAACATGCATTCAAGGGAGAAAGAGTAGAATGTTTCAGAAGTATGAACAAATGTACTGACAATTAATATCTTGAAATATTTGGATGTCAAAAGTCTGTACCCCGGCTGGTAAAAAAGGAAAGTTTACCAATAACCATGCGGAAAATCTACAAGGAAAATTTCCCCAATGCAGATGAGGTAAATCGTCTAATTTATTGCACTATCCTTCCACCAAAAGACCTAAAAATACCTGTATTGCCTTTTACTACAAACGTCTCATGTTCGGACTTTCTCGGACCGGTATGAAACAAAAGCGTACAGGTGATTGCCACCACACAAAAGAGGAGCACTGGTTAACGGGAACTTGTAGTCCTGAAATAAAGAAGGCTTTAGCACTGGGATATGAAATTGAAAAATATTCGAAATCTGGGAAATTGATATGTAGACAGGATTTTCCAATTACGTAGGTTCATTCCTAAAAATGAAACAAGCACCCAGTGGATTCCCAAAAGCAAATATGAGTGAAGGAAAAAGATAATGTATCCTCAATTATGAAAAGAATGAAGAAATTAAATTAGAGTATGATAACATCAATGAATTCTTAAATTTGTTTTTTGGAAAATAGGGACAATGAACCGATCTTCCACAAACTAAAATTGTCAACGATCCGGAAGCATTCCTGACATTATTGGGCTCACCATAATTTGAAGTACAGATGGTCGTTCCAGTAGGAAAAAAAATATGGGTGACATACACGGACGTAGAAAATAACCCATTATAATTTTCCAATGGGGTTTTAGCACCATTTAAAAGTTCATGGGCTCGCTTACATTTGCACGAATTACTAGAAACTGTAGATTATGATAGTTTATTTTTTGTCATGCAGATTCTCTTATTTATGTGCAGAAACGTCATGAGAAGGCCTTGTTTCGTACAGGGTCTTATTTAGATCAATTAACGATGGACGTAACAAAGTGTTGGATTATGATTATGTTCATTGGACTTGGGCCGAAAATTGTACTTATCAGATTCGAAATTTAGTTACACGGGAAATAAAAGCTGTTTTGAAAATTTCAGGAATAACGCTAAATTATAGAACGCGGCAGAAAATAAACTTTGATTCATTTTATGATCTGGTTACCGGAAAAATAGAAATGAATGTGATTTTCAATCCTAATAATATATGTTACAAACCAGGCTTTACCATCCTTTCCCGGGACGAACATAAAACAACAAGTAACAAAAAATAAGCGGAGACTAATAAACCAGGACATTACCGCAACCAATTACCGAACATTACCGTATGTCTATTGTAACGGTTAGTGTTTGTAAATATTTCTGGGCTTATAAAATGTTTGTTAGTGTTGTTAGGTTAGTGTATGTAGTTTTGTGTATATACGTGTCTTGTAAAATAAGTGTCTCTTAGTTTCGTAATGTTTGTATATGAAAATAGTTTTGTGTGATTTTGTATAGTCTGTTAGTTTTAGTATATTAGAGGATATTTCTATTGCAATCACTCATTTTGTCAAGATGCTTAAGTTACAACATCCACTTACCATGCTCATTAGCGGCCCAAGCAGGATCTGGGAAAACAAGTCTTGTAAACAAGATATTTGCATTCAAAGATTAACTGTTTTCTGTAAACTATTGAAATTATTTGTTGCTAAAGTGCAGTGATGCCAAAGTTGACAGTTTCAAATATAAAATTACGTCAAGGTATCCCGGATAAGACAAATTTCGATATTCAACCCAACACTATCAATTTTGGATGATTTAATGAAAAACTAATTCCGACATCTCTAAACTTTTTACAAAATTTGCCCACCATAAAAGTTTATCCGCTATTTTACCATGCAAATTTTGTTCCCTAAATGTAAATAAATATTCTCGTGATATCTCATTAAATGTCCATTATATTATATTTTCTGTTCTAAAAATCTTCCGCGATAAATTGCAAATTCGATATCTAGCTCGACAAACGATGCCTCATAGCAAAGCTGTTGTAGAAGTTTTTGAAAAAGCCAGTATCAAACCTCACAGCTACATATTATTTGATCTCACGCAGCAAACTCATGATGCCTTGCGTATACGTTCGAATGTCTTACCGAATGAAACTGTGTGTATGCTAATATAAAAGATATGAATATGCCAATATTCATCAGTCGTTAACAAGATGACAAGCATAAAACATCATTTTAAGGACCTCCGTGCCCTCTGCATGCAAGGGCAAAATAATTATTATTGCGAAAAGCACCAGGGAGTCTTATACGTACCGTGATTCGTTAGTAAAAATATCATAACAGGCAATATCCATTTATCTCATCAGGAGCAAATGTTACGTCGTCACAAAAAGACAAGTGCTTTTTGTCTTTAACGTATGTTCATTAACGTGCATTAACGGACGTTGCATTAACGTGCGTGCTTTTACTCGTTCGTCGTTAAAAGCTAAACGAAAACTGTTAATGCAAAACGGTGGTGCCTTGTTACCATTATTACTACGTTCCATTCTTAGCGCTGTAGCAGGCGGAATATTCAGTCGATAAAATGTCACAATCTCAAAAAAAGATTCTCGTTCCCGCACAAGCTTTAGCACAAATGGTTTCAGCCATAATATCAATCCCATCAGAAAAATTAGATGAGGAAATGCAAGATACTTAAAATCGGAATGATCTTACCATATAAGAAAAATGAAAAATGTATCAGCAAGCATTACATAGATACTTACAGCATGCCTCTCAAGCAAATAAACGTAATATATTACCATTAGTGGATTGGAACTCGGCACCATCAGTATCAGCTAATCCTGTGTATCAATTCTTGATTCCGTTCCAAAACCATTTAGTAGAACTGGAGTATTATTAAATCTCATGCACGCATCCAATAGCATGAGTTGGGATCCAACGGGTGCAGTAGTATCCATTGATAATAACATTCTTCCAGGTATAAACATTATTGATCTAGTCAAAGAAGTAGTGAGAAAAAGAAAAACTAGAAATCCACCTGGTTTCAAACAATTGCTTCAGGAAATTAATGTTCCTACAGAAGTTATCAATTTTCAGTTTGGTGTTGGTCCTCGTATAAACATACCTAACAAAAACGTACTTCAAAGATGCCCTCCTTAAAATATACTTCAAAGAAATCCTCGAAAAACCCTTCAAAAAAGAAAAGGTGTACTAAATTCTTCAAAACATTTAATAATTACAGGGAATATAAGTTTTTAACATGTCATTAAGTAAATTGTACTATGCAAATGCAGATCCAGTGTATCTAGGAAGTATTTCCAAATTACGTTAGAAATAAAAATTATCATGAAAAACAGTTCAAAATAGTTACCATCCGAAGATACTTATATTTTACATGCACCAATTCGTAAAAATTATTCTCGAAAAGAATATTATGTACGTGATCCAAACGAACTTGTCCAAATGGATTCATCAGTTACGCAGAATGTTGCAAAATACGAAATGATGGATACCGATACATTTCATGTGCCATAGACACAATTTCCCGATATGCAACTTGCATTCCAGTAAAAATAAAACAGGTCTAGTAACTGCAAAAGCGATCAGAAAAATTTTCAAATCGTACATTGTCAAGCCGGTTTAGGAACTGAATTTTTCAATCAGCATGTCAAACGGGTATTTGAAAAATTTCATGTTAAACTCTATACCGTTCATTCGGAAGCTAATACGGACGCAAACCCGCAACAACAAAACCAAAATGTAAGTTGCAACCAGGAGATTATGTTCGTGTTAGTAAATACACACATAAGTTAGAAAAAAGGTTATTTACCAAAACAGTCTCGTGAAATATTGATTGTTGATCAGTGTATCAAAAGAAGTTCAGTAACTTATAAAATCAAAGATTGGAATGGCGAACCAATCAAAGGGATCTTTCACATTCAAGAACTGCAACGTGATTTGTTGGTAAAAAGAAACCGTACTTGACTGAAAAAATCTTAAACACAGAAAGGGATGGTTGTATCTGAAATGGGTAGGGTATCCACCAAGTATGAATAGTTGGGTTCGCCACAAATCTGTTCAGTCGACATCATGATGTCTTGGGAACAAGCAGGTAAATATTACGTTACCTTACCCTCCAATGTAAGCACACATGTTTTGACAATAAAACTTCATCTTATACTGCAAAACTCTGTCAACCACTTCATCTAGTAGGAGATTAGGCCGTAGGCTTAAGCAATGTCTCAATCCCATGGAGTTTTTATAATATTCAAAAGGGAGAGGAAATAATTATATTCATTAAGGGAAAGAAAAGGGAGATGACGTACAATGCAAAATTATTGGCTGGATACTATGATTCTATTACTATCATTAATACCATTATCAATTCCTTTAGACAACTACGCGAATGTGAACATAATTATTGACTTTCCAAATTACTTCATTAAGTAGGTATCAAACAAACTAAGGTTGATAATATGGAACATTATCAAAATGATCGTCAAATTCATCCTAGGGAAAAGGGTGATATGGTTTTTAACTTTTACTATAAATGCAATACGTAATCAATTTTATCTGAAGTATCGTCGTCAACGTAATAAGGAATATGTGATAGGAATGACCCCCGGTTTACAAAACATTAGGATACACGATGGATCCTCATATACAAAAATTAGCCATTCAGCATTTTCCATATGCGAAGGAAAAAGATCTGTTTAAAACACTTACTGGAAAGTTTATTACCTATCTAGAAGATACTAGTCCTTCTGAAATTTACGTTTGTCTGGATCTTGTCAAGGATCATTATATGAGAGGAAAACTCCTTCGTAAAATCAGTGTTCATGAGTACCAGTACGGGAAACTCAAATTTCTTGTATTTGATCGTCCACACTGTTAAAATAGAAAGAAAATAAATATTTCGATACTCCTCATGTAGACTTAAAAGATGAACACGGTAAAAACTAACCATTCCAGTTTGGGACTTCAAGCATTACACTTCATTTTCAACAGAGACCAATATGATTCCGGAAAGTCCGGAGGATAATTTCTACATTACCCTCCCTTCCAATACAAGTACTCAAACATATAGTAATAATAAACCATCTCATTTCTTGAACATCTTAAATGATCGTATTCATTTGAATGATCCATCATGGGTGCTAGGCCTCAGTGAAATCCATATGCCTCTACATGCTATAATGTACTCGGTGGACAAAATATCGTACGCTTTGATTTACGTGATGGGGAAAATGTAAAAAATAAGATTACACCAGGATACTATTCCACAATTCCTCAATTACTGAATGAACTCAATAAAATTACACCTACCATACGCTTTGAGCACTTAAACACCATCCAGGTGAAAACAGATGAAATAATCGTATCCTTGTACCTTTCTCCTATGCTTGCATTACAACTAGGTTTTGAACATTGATTTAATCAAAATAAAACAAGCACAAAAACAACCATACTTAGATATTGGAAACCCTCACCAAGTATTTGTATATACCGATATTATTCTGCGGCAATATGTAGCCGATACTAAAGCACCATTGATACGCATTGTCGCGATGGCCGATACGAATCATGGTAAAGTACAAACCATCACCTTTCAAAACGTATATTATCTCCCGTTAGCCAAATTAAGTTTTGACACAATTGAAACACTACTAAAGGAGCATGCAGGTCGAGATTAGCCATTTGCATCCTGGATATTCACCGCAAAACTTCACTTTACACGTCTCTCAAAATGAAGGTACGACAGCGAGGTCGCGGTATACCCTATTTCGCAGGATCTGTTTATCAGCGGGGCCATGGAGTACGTAGTTTATTTCGAGGTCTTTTCCGTTATGCTATGCCATTTATTAAACAAGAAGCAAAAGCACTAGGGCGTCAGGAATTACACACAGGAATACAAATTGCAGGGGATGTATTGGAAAATCGACCAATTAAAGAATCACTCAAAGTTCGAGTACGTCAAGCAGGCACGACTTTGAAGACAAAGGCTGAAAATAAAATAAATCGTTGTAGTGGTAGTGGCTTGTTGGTAGTGGCAGGAGAAGGGCACGCAAACGAAGAGCTCCTGTTCGTAAGATAAGATAAGATAAAATTAATTGTATGGGCGGTAACAGCACTATGGCTTACGCCCGTCCCGAAGCTCCTGTTCGTATTGGACCACCTAGGAAACGACGTAAACGCAGTGCTAAGCCAAGGGAGATCTTTAGTTAGGAAAAATGTCATTCCTAACACCCGGAAGTAAAGAGTGCTGTACCAAAGAATTTGATTTGGTATCAGTACTCAGGACTCAAACAGCCATTGAGTCTTCACGTATGGTTGAATATCGACCCATTTCCACCCTCACATCTGAAGGCCCCATTGAATTTGTCATTCCTGGAGACACTGCAGAATATATTCATTCCGCACATATCTATCTTTATGTGAAATGTAAAGTAGTCTCTGCAAATGGAGGTAACCTACAAACACCACAAGCAGGACCACCCGTCGTTGCAGGCGACATTGTTGCACAAGTCAACAATTTCATGCATTCACTCTTGAGTCAGATTGATATTTCCTTAAATGATAAATTAATTTAATCTTCAAATGGAACCTATTCTTACCGTGCATATCTGGAAACATTCAATTATTCAGAGGATGCTACAAATACTCATTTAACTACTGCACTATGGTACAAAGATACTGCAGGGCAATTTAATACTATGGGTAATGCAAACACAGGATTTCAAAAGCGTGATGTTTTTGTTGTTGGAAGCTCTCCTTTTGAAATGTATGGTCGACTCTTCACAAACATTGCGGGAATCGAACGCATTCTTCCCAATAAAGTCACTCTACGTATTAAATTATATTAAAGGTTTTCTGCTTAATGGCCGCTCAAAATGAAAGTTGAGTTGGAGAAATCTATATATGTACGCCATTTGGATATTTCTGCTGATTTAGCTCTTCAGTTGAATACTTACATGCTTCGAGATGCTGCAAAATTACCTTTGACACGCGTAGGAACTCTTGTACACACCATTCCCCAAAGCGTAACGTCGTACAATCTTGACAATATATTGCTGGGTAACGTGTACCAAAAGAACTCGTTATTGGCTTTGTTTCAAATATTGCATTCAATGGGAATTACCATGAGAATCCCTTCTATTTTGAGCATTTCAATCTTAATAATCTCCAAGTTCAAGCTGTATCAAAATTTTATCGTCCCAGTCCACTAACTAGATTTCGTAAATCAATTATATACTCAAAGCTATCATACCCTGTTCTCCGGCACTGGTATATTCCATCAGAATACAGGATATATCATTACTTTCAATGATTATCCTAGAGCTTATACTTTTTTCGCATTCATTCTTTCCCCCACCAATACTTTGGATGATAGTAGATGGGACGTAGTCAAAGATTCTCCCGTTAATATAAAAATATTTATTCAAGCTCTGGAGGATTTCATCACTTGTATTGTCGATGAGCAATTTGATTCACTTCTTCAAATCGACAAAGATAAATGTATATACAGATAATGCGATCGAAGAGTCTATCAAATCTATTGTCTCTATGTTATGCCAGTATAGTTCAAAAGGGAACGTAATCAACATTAGTGTTATTTCCTGTCTGGACGAGGATGAGGACACTCCTACACTTTTCGGCGCTTGAGCATGGAGATGGGGACCAACAAGAACTTGTTCTCACGAAGCTGGCCATTGTCAACTTCGAACTGGAAACTTCAGTCCTGGATTTTCCTGCCACCGTACCCGTTCGAAGAACTAACATTAGCATTGAAATTTGGAAATGAATATATCAGCCGTCATTCCTATGGACTACGCTGGGACGATGGAGATATTCCCTACATGGATCTTAAAAAGTATTAACCACCTATATTGAAGGCAGTGGGACATTGTACATCTTCGGGAAAACACGGCAGAAATTCCACGAAGAGATCCTGGAAAGAACTGTAATAAACTTACAAGAACTGAGCTGTCCAAAGTATAGTGATTTATCTTTTCCTACAAAATTCTGTGTACATCCACTTCATCAGTTCCGGAAGTATCGTTGCGCCTTGAGAGAAGCAAAACGCTAAGCTCAATTTATGAAGTATAGTGACTTGAGTCTGCATATCTTACCTAGAAGACAACCAACTCCCATTACCGAGCCTGATGTGGACTGATCTACTGCAGCTTGTTCTCAAAGACTAAAACTGCCAGTGTAGTGACGGGGATCTACGTCGTTGATACTTTACCTGTACAACTGAAACATCCTGCAGCACTCATCGTGAACCTGAGTCCGTCAACCACTGGAAGATCCCATTGGATAGCCATCTACATTGATGGTCGAGGATTTTACTTTGACAGCCTCGGAAGAAAACCATTACAACCAATCATGAAATTCTTACGACGAAATTGTAAATATTTTAAAATGAACAGAATTCAATATCAGGATGATCAGTCACTGAATTGTGGTTTATTTTGCATTCTAAAGTCAGAAATCAAAATATTTTAAAGTCATTCAATACTAAAAATCTGAAAAAGAATGATCAGCTTGTACTTAAACTTGTAAGAAAATAAAAAAGTAGAATCCATCTTGTAATTAGAAAATGTAGTATAGTATTTTTTAGGAAAATAAATATTTTTTTCTTGCATAAATGATGCATTGAGTTTTCATTCCAATAAAAAAAACACCCGAAGTAACTGGTCCTATATTATTATACACACACACACACACATATATATATATATATATATATATATATATATATATATATATATATTAGTGATAACAATGTAAAGTATTACAATGAAATGGTCGAAATAGCTTCGACGACATTCGAATGGAGTTTCAACCAATACTGAAGTTGGACAACGTAGCGTAATACGCTACCACACATCTCAATTGGATTATGGTAAGTACATGCTTTTACACTCACATTGAAATTCAATGCGTTCAGAGCGATACATCCTTGATCAGTTACATCTTTGACAATATTCAATTGAAATACCTTTTTGATCCAGTCAACTTTTTCTGTACCTTTACAATAAAATATAGCATCAGGTTCACACATTACATTCACCATTTTACATAAATGGCAACACTGTATCCATTAGAAGTATCCCACTTTAGTCCGTGAAAGTTTTGAGTTAACCATTCGACTTGTTTTTGATAACCAAGAGGTAATTCTATAATTTCACAGGGAAGATTAACCATACAGTGAAATAGCATGCTGGCATCACAAGCCATCAGACAAAATTCTCTAATAAATTAATGACTGGATATTTTAAAACGTTGCATATCAATGATGTACTGGTTGGAACAACCATTTACACTTTGATCAGCAGTAGCAAGCTGCTGTTCTGTGATTGTGGGAATCAATTGAGCTATGAATTCTCTATCTTTCATTAAAGCAATACATTTCTTAAAAAATGTATTTTTACTAATACTCACATGTCCTTGGCGCTGAAACACCTCATTATGTTCATGAAACACTTAAGGATTAACATGATTCATTAAATGTTTTGAAATCACTGAACCTGTGTTCCACACATACACGCACTCATGAGTCGCTTTAAGATTACACCCACTACACAAAATTGGATTGTCCATTAAATAAGTTCTAAATGTTTGTATACACAAGCATCCATAATAAATACACCACCACAATGTACAATGCGCCTCCCTCTTCTTACTTGTAGCGTCGATTCCTCCTGTGCCTATAGCCTGCCTCCCGGTCCTTCTCCAGCAACTCCCACACTTTCCGCTTCAAAATTGTACGTACACCATACTCAAATTTAATAATTAAATGCCCAGTGCCTGGATGAGATTTCACATACTCATTGAAAATCTCACTTAGATTTCCAGGATGTAACATACTCCATGCCGTATCCACCAAAAGCTGTTCACGATCACCATCACTCAAACCAACTTATACATTCATGACTCATTTGATTTCCATTGTAAAAAAAAACATTACAAATTAAAGCTTAGTCTTCAGGCATCCATGAAGTAATTGCTCTATGAATACAACGTTCATCAATCCAGTTTTTCTTACACCCGCAGTTGGGCTCCTCCTCCTCCAAGATTTCACAAACGTCTGGAAAGTCACCTTGCAAGAGCTTCAAGACTAGGACTACGGCCAACAGGAATCTCGGACGTCGCCAACAATTCAGCTGCACTCTCGGTTTCCCGTAAATACTTCTCGGGAACTGATCATCTCCCAGGTTCTTGACACTGGCTAACAACAGACTATCTCAACACTTTATTGTGATCGTAACAAAAGATGTTCGTTTTTAAAAAAATAAACACGCTAAACTTAAACCCTCTCTGACAACTGTCATAACTTACTGCCTTTAACGCAATAGCCACATTGTAGACTAAATAACATCGCTAAGTGAAACAATAAGATTTAATGCAGGAAACGCTAATCATAGGGGAAAGGGACAGGTGTACGTTAGCTCCATAAGATTAACCAATAGCAACCGTAAGCCATCCCTCTACTCTACGATATTAATATTTGAAAGCATGTTTTAAAAATATTAGTGAATTAACCAAGCACAGAGACGTGCATGAACATAATACAAGAAACAAAACGAAGATATTTGTAAAGAGACATAGGCTAAATCTTTCGAAAAATAGCCCAGTCTATCTTGTAATAAGCTTCCCTTGCAGATAAGAAATTTATCCAAAATCGAACAGTTTAAAAATGCTGTAAAAGAAAAGGTCCTAAAATACTCCTTCTATTCAGTTAATTAATAGTTGGAAAGTGATATTTGTAAGTCATCATGTTATTTAGTACTGATAAGTGTAAATAAGGTGTTTGTATTTTACATTATATTACTATGCATGCTAAGATGTGTATATTTATTCTCTATTTTTAACGGTTCACAATGTATTTAGAGCTCGAAATGTATTATGTGCTTTTGTATATGTAGTTCTACTGTATACTGAGCTTAGAATGTAATATGCGTATAATTAGTTATTATATCATAACTGAGTGTCTCATACCATAACTCTACCTATTTGTAGAACATTTGATGTATAAAACGAAGAAATAACGTAAACAAGTAAGAAATTATCTAAGGCACGTCAAATCAGAAGTTATTTACATGTATGTATTATTGGATACGCACTGTCAACGAATAATGTTAATTAGTTACTGGCTTCATTATAAAGATACATTAAAATCACTGATTGGCAGCGTCAATACAGGAAAACCACTAAGATCAATGAACCGGGAAAACGAGCTGATAGCCGTAATTCAAAAACAATTTTACAAATTTTGGAAAGTAAAGGACCAAACAAATTTTGAGGAACTTCAGTGCACATGCCATCCTCATCGTAAGTTTGTAACGCGAGATCTATTCGTGGGGTTGGTATGTTCACTACACTACTTGTCCTATACAGGTGATGCAAATCCACTATACGAAAAGAAAAACAGCTTGATTCCTCGTGTAGCTCTCGTCGCAAGTCGGTTGAGCATGCTGGAAGCCTGCCAACACCGGAAAATTTCAGGACATTTCTCCGCCTCCAAAAAAAATTCTTGTCCCACTTCCTTAAAATATTTCAATCTCTCTCTCTCTCTCCCTCCTCTCTCTCCCTCCCTCTGTGTGTGTGTGTGTGTCTCCTAGGCACTCTTGTGGCTGAAAGCCAAGTACCATCTTGAATCTCTTCCGCCTAGTTTCAAGCTATCCTCTTCCACAACCTGAATCCCAGCTAATGAGACAGTTTACAATTACGAAAAGAAAGCGTATTTGTAACTTAATATACACACTTTGTCAACACTAATTTTTACTACATACATTCAATAAAATTGGAACAGAGCAAGGGTTATCAATAACGTATCAGAAAAGTGAAAAAAAGTGATTAAATAATAATAATAGTAGTAATAGTAATAAAAGAACTTTTAAAGACATACGTTTCCTAAACAATTCATACTAACAAGTAAAAATTAATTTGTTTTACGCATGACTAAAAAGAAAAGCATGGGGCCCGCTCTCATATACAGTCATTTTATAAATTCTTCAATTAGCAAGCATTATTTTTCTTTTTAGTGATGGATGAACAAAATTATGTTTTACTTTTTAGTACGAATTGTTTAAGAATGTCTTTAATCTTTTTTCTCGAGTTATTTCGCTGTTCGGATACTTTTTCTCAAGCTAATGTTTTATGACCCACATCTTAAAGTGTTTTGCAATCAGTCAAACGCAACGTCATCGCAGGTTAGTATTTATTTTAGGAGAAAGAAGTCCATAATTTAAAAAAAAAATGCTTTAATATATATATATATATATATATATATATATATATAGTGATCGATCTATGAAATAAAATACTTTTGTCTTAAGTAGTACTGATTAAAACAATTGTTTGTAAATGTATTTGTAAAGAATTCAGTGAATAGATGGAATGACAGGAATTTACAGGCATGTTGAAAGAACATCACCCCACGGTCATACGTGTTAATGATCGGGATTAGGAAATCAGACAACAGGTAGTTGGATGCAATGACAGGACGACCCTTGAACTCGAAACCCGGAACTGAGCAAACATGAAAGGGTGAATTACTTTGAGAGGAAATTTCCTAAAAGCTTGGTAATCAGATCGAAGTTGTAGAGTAAAATTAAGCCAGTGAATGTGGCAGTCTGTTTGAAATCTTATTTGAGTCAATATCGAGCGATTCCGAGTTGAAAGCGAGAGTGGTCCTCAATCATGTAAGTGGTCTTATCTGTGATTTCTTGTATGTAACTCTTATTGTCGATTTTAATGTTGAACTTAGTCTCCGATGAATTTGTTAAACTTTGAAATGTATTTTGATTTAGTAACTTTAGCACTAGACATTTTTAGATTACCGACTTTCGATGAACATTGACATTGCAATGCCGCAAAATATATCAACCTTGTTGTTAGGTTAATTTAACACATCTACGATTCCAATGTCTAGCAAAAGGGATTCGACATCTTTAATTACATGTATTTTGGTTACCTACCACAGCAAGGCCTGTCATTACTGAATGGTTCCTATATTAATGAATACTTGTTTCTGAGCTACGCATACATATGACTGAACAATGTCTCGCAACTGTAACAGAAGCACTATAATTCTGTGGACGTGAATTAGAGATTGGCCGTTACAGATGACTGACAAATTCATCCCCGAAACTAGCGCTTTCAGCCGTAAGACTAATAACACAGAATTTATAGTATTTTCAGCTAAACGTAAGTATGGCAAAAGCCCGTATCACACGACTAATTCACATGGTGGATTTTTAAACATGAAATAGTAGCGATCTCGGAGCTCTGAAATATAGATTTAAGTGCCAAAATTGTTTTAGTTGTAAGAATTTTGGTAGCAATATGTTTAGTAAGCGATCAAACAATGAAAAATGTCCATTCGTCCCTAAAAGTTAAAAGCAACTATTCATATTTGTATTCCATGCAAATTGGAAAGCTAAAATTGTTCGGGTCATTGTTTTGTGGTATCAGCATTACTGAAAAATCCCACCCATTTGCGTATTGCCCACCCTCGATAAGATTCTAAAGTTAGGTTTGCTACAAGTTTTTTTTTTTAATTAGTAATCATGTGTTATCCAAGACGTAAGTTTGCAATACACTCATTATTTGAACAAATGGTAGAATTACTAGTAGATGAGGACGAAAATGATGTCCAATTTTGTACGGAAATTGCGTGTTGCAAGAATTACGGTACAAAATCTCACAGGTAATAGATATGGCCAATAGTGAGGACTTCATATCAAAGTCAGCCACAATTGAGAACGAAATTTAATTTTTTGTAGTCCCTATGTCAATAGAACATCAACTATGGTAGCCAATCGAAGCAAGATACAGCAATCACAAAAATGTAAATATTTAGTTTGTAAGACATGTAATCTTTACGGTGTAAGTATCCTTTTTAAGGATAAAATTAAAAAGGAAGTTTTAATAATAAATACGCTACAAATGAGAGTCTTCCAAGTCATCGTAAGTTAAAAGCATAGGAGTCTGAGAAAGAAGAAAATTAAAGGAAGTAATAATAATATAGCGCGAACAGGTACAAAGTCCAAGTTCAGTATCTAGTTAGGCTTCACTCCAATGTATGTATCAGCATCAGAACGGGAAACGCAATAGGGTTACCACTTTTTCATTTCCGGATTCTCGGACAGATTTTAAATTCAATGTACGGAACGACTGGGATAGACTTATTTGGATCATACACTTAGATGGAAGTATCTTTCATTATAGTAGAGTAAGTTCAAAACCAAATAAGTTTTAATGAGGACGTGCTATCAATTTTAAAATAAAATTCAAATATCTAAAGTCCGCAGTATTACCGAATCCGCCACAGAGTATGAGACAACACCTTTAAATTTATCATAGTCATGTTTCCGGAGTGATTTTTCTACTTCTATCGTTAAAAGTAATGTGAAATATTATCTCACCCACCAAGTTTTAGTTTATAATAACTAGGAGTTTTACACGAAATTTCTCATGAAGTCTTCAAAAAGACTAGTAAATAATATAATCACTTAAAAAATCGAAAGACCATTTACTGATGTGGAGTTCTGTTGATGTTGTCACTTAAGAAAATTTGAATTTTCGCTAATATACCGCAAAAATTTTTTGTTCCCCCTTAAAATTAAAAGTGGTGTGTGTAGGGATTTTCCTTGGACATCAATCGCTTACAAAGTAAATGGGATGTAAAGTTTTCGGTGTCACCCACGTATAAAATATTTGCATTTGGAAGGGATCAGTGCAATTAATAAACGCGCCAACTTCATCAATAGCTTTTATTGAACATACTCATTATCGTCAGCACAACCTTACAGGTTAAAGTAAAGGGAAAATCCACACCTTCCACACACATGTAAGAAGTGTTGCCTGTCTTGCAGTCGTTCAGAAAAAAAAATCGCGAACTTTGAAGTGTTAAAACTCATATTTCGCTAAATTCCGAAACTTAGTATTACAGAATTGTTCATTTGAACACATCGTAAACGCACTATAAAAGTTTCATGTTCATTTGTGATTTCCACCGGAGAAAGTTTCCTTCTTAGTTTGGTTGTACGATAGATAACACCAGCAGGGCAGTCTATGAAAATTGCGTCTGACATAGAAGTACGAACGAAAAAGAGGTATGTTGTTGAATTTCTCACTGCCAAACAAAGTGCACCCATTACCATCCATGGACACAGGGTAAAGGTGTACAGAGACGATACAGTGGATGTGAGCACGCTGAGACGTGTTTATAGGTGTGTTTATAGAGCGTTTCTACAGTGTTAAAAATAAGTCAGGACAAAAGATTTTAGTAACGTTAATGAAAATATGCATTCCTTATTGAATTTTCGCATGCTGAATTCAATCCTTATATCTAAAGTCCTCTATCACGTACATGATTTGCGTTATCTTACTCTTAATTATTCAAAATATGTGATTTTTTTTTTATCTTAGTCTTAGGGTTTACCAATATTGAAAAAAAATGGATAAGCTGACGCTTATATAATCTCATTTTAACTGTGAGTGACTAATTATCAACAGCTTCTCACAATGTTGCTGCAGTGATGCCTAAGAAGAACAAAACTTTGTGCTCTAGTGGCTCTTTACCCTCGGTGGATCCTCGAAATATTTTCTTGTCCTCTTTTCACATAAGCTAGATTTGATCACATAGAGGACAACATGGGCACGAAATAACACTTTTTTTTTTTGTAATTCTTCTTTGGACTTCTAATATAAGTAATACTGATGAGTGATGACATAAAATTGAGCACCATTTATTCCTGAGCATTTTGATCACTGTAATTCTATGTATGATAGCCTGTATTATGTATGATTTAAACTGTGTAAAAAAAATCATAAAATCAAGACAACATGAACAGTCAATTTTCTTCTCTGTACGAAAAGGTAAAAGTTGTCATAACAGAAAACACTTACGTGGAACAATTTTTGCAAAGCCATATTTGAAATCAGCACCGCGAAGTAGTAAAGAGTGGTGGAAATTCTCCATACTTCTGAAAAGAAGTTTAAAATTGTTGCCTTGTGTAATATTTACGGCAAACTACGTCCTGCATGTGACTGCTTACCTTTCACTTCTGGTAAGTACTACCTCGAACAGCTCATCGTAATGATCGGCGGATTAGGACCAGGCAAATGTGAACACGGCTTAATGTAGACTGTAATGCATTGGAAACGATGTTGGTAGCGCTGGGTTAAAGCAAAATTTGCTCCAGGTGGGTTTCGCGGATGTTTACACAGGATCAGAAAGGTCATCGAATGAAGTCTGTCAGGGCCTGCAGTACCAATTTAAGGTCGAATGTGACAATTTCCTGGACAGCATCGTCACCGAGGATAAGATATGGTGTCACCATTACATGCAGGAATCCAAATTCCCCACCAAAGAAAGAAGTTCAAGACACAGCCATCGACTAGGAAAGTAACGTGCACTGTCTTACGGGATATGCGAGGTGTGATTGCTTTAAATGTCATGGAGACTTGAGAAACTCTCAATTCTGAACGCTACAGGAAAATGCTGACGAAGAAAAAGCCCGAATTTCCGGAGTCAGGCCAGAGAAGACAGCCTTTTACTACCAACATGATAACGCAAGGCCCCATACCAGTTTCGCGACCACGGAGCATATAGCAAAATTTTGTGGGACTGTCCTACCACATCCACTGTGCGTTTAGTTGTGGGTTAAAGAAACTAAATTTGGAGACAAAATGCCGTTATCAAGGATTTCTCACGAAATAAAGAACTATAGTTTGTACTATTCCTGCCTACTTAAATACTGGAACGAGTACCGCAATGAGTACTCCACATGGTAAGATTGAGGGAATAGCAAACATACTACAAAGGTCTCAGTTCATAATGATGCACGCTAATGTCCGTTCCATTATTCCCAAGAAAGATGAATTACGGCTATTGCTTTCGGAAATGCAGTGCGCAATTTTCGTAGTTACACAATCCTGGCTCTATCAATCATTAGATACACGCATTATTGAAATACCTGGGTATTCTATTCTGCGACAAGATAGGCAACATAAAGGAGGTGGGGGAATTATAGTAAATTCCCATTCTTCAAAATTTAAATATTAAACTTGTTCAAATACAGAAAACAGAGGAAGTTGAATGTCTTCTTATGGTTGTTACGATAAACTCGCTTCAGTTAGGTGTGATATCGGTATATAGACCACCAAGTACCCCTTATCGTAAGTTATCTGTTCTCGAAGATTTTATAACACATTTATATCCACAAGTCGATAGTCTTTACATATTGGGTGACTTAAATTGCAATCAGCTGTGTCCGGATGAAGCTGAACCGAAGTACTTAAAGTCTATTCTGGATAGTTTTGACCTTGCTCAACTAATTAAAGAACCAACCAGAATAACGGAGTATGGTGAATCGTTACTCGATTTGATCATTACTGACAGAACTGAATTGGTCGAATCATGTGGGGTCAGTTCACCTATCGGTTCATCGGATCATTGTTTAACGTATGTTACCCTAAATCTTCAAAAGCCTCAGCAGGAACATTTTGATATTCATTATCGTGATTACAACTCGTTTAAGGAAGAAACTTTTCTTCAAAACGCACGAGCATGGAAGTGGAAACAAATTGAAGCACAGGAAAATCTAGATAGTAAAGTTAATTTACTTGAAAGCTCTGTAACTAGTCTGTTTGACCTACATGCTCCGAAACGGATAGTTAGAATCACGAAGAACAATACATCTCCAGTAACACAAAGCTGTTGATAAAACTTCGCGATCGTGCACATCGAAAGTTTAAACGCACTAGGTTGCAGCAGCACTGTGATGAATATAAAGAACTTCGTAACTATACTACTGCAGTAATAAGACAAGAGAAGTCTGCATATTTTACTTATCGTGTAAATTACGCTAATAGTACCAGAAATGCGTGGAAGACACTGCATGAACTTGGAGTAGGCCGTAAAAACTCATGTTTGGAGCTTCCTGAAGAACTAAATGATCCTAACCTTATCAACTATCATTTTGCTAGCTCATGCCATATTTCGCTGACGAGCAACTTTAAGTTTGATCAACAAATCAATCGGTACAATTCACTCACGCATCCCACTTGTAGTAAACCATTCACATTAAGAGTTGTGAATGAAGATGAAGTAAGAAAGGCAGTATATAGCATTAATTCAAATGCAGCTGCCTATGATGACATTACTGGCAGGATGCTGAAACTAGCACTGCCTGCCATCTTATCTCCTTTAACACACATAATGAACCACTCATTGACTAAAGGCAGTTTCCCTACTGCGTGGAAACTAGCTAAAGTTTTACCGTTACCGAAAAAGACTGTTATAAAATTCATTAATGACCTTAGACCAATAAGTATATTGCCAATATTTTCTAAAGTAATCGAAAAGTTAGTGTCCGAACAAATTATTTCTCATATTGATAGCGCTGGCATTTCTGCCGTCTGTCGAATCTGGCTTTCGTAAATCGCATAGCACTTCCACTGCTTTGTTAGATATTACTGATTTTGCGTTACGTACACTAGATGACGGACATGTAGTTATATTAGTTCTATTGGACCTCTTAAAAGCATTTGAACTTGTGCATCACGGTGTTCTTTTAGCAAAATTGAAATACTATAACTTCTCTGACAACACATTAAAATGGTTCAGTTCCTATATGTTAAATCGAAAACAACAGGTTACTTTGCATACTCAGCAATATAAAGTTTCCGAAAATTATTGTTGACAGCGGTGTTCCACAAGGTTCGATTCTGGGACCATCATTGTTCACTCTATATTCCGCAGATATTATATCAGTTATCAAACATGCAAAAATTCACTGTTATGCCGATGACACCCAATTACTCATAACAACATTACCTGAGAACATATCGAAAGCGGTTGAAGCTCTTAACCAAGACCTAAATGCAATCAGTAGCTGGTGCGTTAATAATGGACTTGTAATTAACCCGCTAAAATGTACGTACACTGTTCTGGGAACTTCTCATCAATTCAATAAAATCACGCCTTACGATTTAGACTTACAGTTAATGGACTCAAACATTAAGTATTCAGAATACATAAAAAATCTTGGAACAGAAATCGATCCGAAATTAACCATGAACAAACAAACATGTGTCTACCCAATGTTCCAAAGCCGTAGGAGTGTTAAGAAATCTTTATAAAATTCGACACTGCTTATCACAAGATATAAGACTCCTTCTCACACAAATGTTGGTACTACCTTTATTCGATTATTGTGATACTGTATATAGTCCACTTCTTACAATAAACCAACACAATTCTTGTGTCCGCTTCTCTTTTGGCGTAAGAAAATTTGAACATATTCTGCCAGTTCTCAATAACAACAATTTACTGACAATGTCAAGAAGAAGGTATTTACACTATTGCTGTGTTGTTTTTAAAATTCTTAAAACAGAATGTCCCAAATATCTGTATAGAAAGCTAATAAATAGATCTGCTTTTCATTCTTTCTTACTCGACACGCCGAAATAAGAACTTAGATATTCCACGTCATCGGCTTAAACAGACAAGCGCATCATTTTCAATATTCGCCGCCAGGTCATGGAATGCTGTACCTAATTCCATAATAGAAGTTAAAACATTTCATGCTTTCAAGAAAGCATTAAACACGTACTTACTATGCCAACAGCGGGTAAGCTCAAGCACACATGATATTCATAGCATAATTTGAACAACTAAATTTCACGCAGCTTTTTTCTTCCTGTTCCGTCAAATAGTGTCTAACTTGACTTTCTCGAAACTGTTTATCCTCTTGTGTGTTGTATGTACAGTATCCGTGTTAGTTTATGTGTGTATGCTTATATGTTTCTCACTTTGTTGTTGTTTCCCAACTGATTCCCTTGCTTAAAGTTTACATATATTCGCAATATTTTTATCTTCTATACTCAAATAATTTTGTAACCTTTTTTTTTTATTCTTGTCTATGTATATATTTTTTTCTCAATGTATTCTTTGGACAAGGGTTAGGTGGCAGAGTAGCAATAGGCTAAACCTCGCCCGCTTAAATAAAGAATTTTTCAATTCAATTCAACACTAGAAAGCAAATTCCCGGACATTAAACTTCCAATCCGGACTCCGGACAAATCAATTGATTCCCGGACTGTCAGGGTCAATCCCGGACGGGTGGTAATCCTAAAACGCAATGTTAGCGGAAATCGCATTTCAGTACTATAACACGTCTAGAAATTCTTTTTTTTAAGCATGATGACGGAAATATACATTATTTAGTATTAAGTACTTAATATTTATTTGTTTTAAATAGCTATGGCTCAAGCACGTCACATGTTAAAATGTAAGTCGCGAAAATTAATAGGTTAAGAACTCATATGTAATTTTTAGGAACTTGGGAGTTACTGCCCAATTCTGGCAGGTCCACAAAATTTCTGATCCCTAAAAATATGTTTTTATAGAATTTTAATTTATTTTGGAGCGATCTACAAACTTAAAAGTTAAAAGCGAATTTTTTTAGTAGTTTAAGTATTAAGTACAACGAAATTTTTTGTTATGAAGTAAATGTAAGGCGGAATTTTGATTAGACGTAACCATAATAGTTAGGAATGGTTAGTACCATTGTTAGGACTCATAAATAATTGTTAATTTAATTACGCAAACCGTAGTATTTACATGCATTATTTTTTTGGAAAGTTAGGCTAAGCTTACAATTGGAATAAGCACTATTTTTTAAATTAAAACTACCCTAATTATTTTTTCGGCTAGATTTTTAGAAAATAAAGTTATTTGTTAGAAATTAGCATATTAAGGTAATTAGACAATTTATACTGTGAACTATGGATAGAACTGCAAAATCCTGAGAAGAATGATAAACCTTAATTTTATACAGATCTTACTTACGTTGGTTATTATCTGCATACAAATTAAGCAGACTTTGACGAAAGGTATACAGTTTTGATCTCAGTTATATTTTTTAGGAAGGGCGCTTTTTCGCGAACAGTAATTTCCACTTAGCCAGTTGATTAAGTACACTGTAAAAAGTGGAAACACGAAATGGATGAAAGTTATTCCACTTTATGGAGAAATAATATTTTGAGGTTACGTACTTTTGTGGATGAAGTTTAAAGCTTAGTTGGATATTCTATAATCCAGTAACAGGAGTAACGTTACTTGCTTATCACTGAACGCCCCTGAACTGAAGCCATTTTGAGTGTTTATATTGCCTTTACACTGTGAACAGTAAACAATTCACCCGTGGACCAAGAACGGCAAGGATTATATTGGCGGAAAGAGAAATTAAGTTAGGTAAATATCTTTACATGTAGCAAACGCATCTCTCCTTTTTTCACGAGACATTCCTCGTAATAAAATCAGAAACGTGTTAATGATTAACCTCCGTCTCAGTAAAACCCTAGCTATAGATATCATTCGGAAAGCCAGAAATACCAACTGCCTTTGTAGCTGAATGGCAAGAGCATCTGACCTGTGTGCTTGTGGACCCTGGATCGAAACCCGAGCACCTCAACTTATTTTTTTTTTATTTTAAAGGAATTTTACCTTTTATTCTTTTCTACTTTAAAAAATGCTCTGCTTGAATAAAATACGTTGGGTCATATATATATATATATGTATATATATATATACACCCATTTTGAAATCTTACAGAAAGTAAAACGTTCAACCGAAAACTGGCTGAATGTAGGTTAATCCAAAAAGTGGAGGCAGCTCAGCTGTCTCAATTTTTTTAATGAACGTTGTGTCTCCTATTTTCACAGTGTAATTTCGTCAAAAATACAGAGAAGCTCGGCAAAACCAGCATAGTGTCTTCGAGAAGTTATTTAATTAATGTTTTTAATTTAGGTAGGTTAGAATTATTGTAAAGTTAGAAGTTAGAATTTAGAAACTTTTATTCAAAGTACGATCGGTTTTTAAGGGCACAAAAATTTTAATTTCTAAGGTACTGAAATAATTTCCAGCGACGATATTAAAGGCACGAATTTTACGTAATTGGCAAATATAATATAGGCTACTAACCTCTGTAGAAGTCCAAATTTTAAAGCTAGACACATAGTAAGTTCTAGGTCGTAGCACGCCAATATTACTGCACAAAGTTATTAAGTGGTATTAAAATTTAATGAAGTATGATTAGTAATATAAGATATAATGAGAGGCCATGGTGATATTAAGAAATATATGTGCAGTAAATTATATATAAAGTTTTTTTATGAAGTTTTAGTAAATAAATATATGTATAATGTTAGCAAAGCTAATATAATACTTTAGAATAGATGTAGGTCTGGGGTTAGATTAAGTTAAACGACTACGATTAACTATTGCAAAGCATAGTAGGGTACGTCCAATGAACGAGAAGTCAACCAATTTTATTAAGTTTAGCAAATAAGTTTGAAATGAAGCCTCAATATGTATAATGAAGTTATTTTAAAGTTTATGAAGTATTAACAAGTTAATAATGGCAATGGCAATACAAGTTAAGGAAGTGAATACGGTATGAAATATTATGAAGCCATTTTGTTATTTATAAAGTGCACGACGGACTACTCTACAAGTTAATAGTTTAATCTGTTCCCAATATACAATAATATAGAAGTAATTCAATTTAAGGAAATGAAAATAATTATTTTGAGGCAAATATTTAATTATTTAAAGTACAAGGATCAAACGTGAAAATTGAAGTATAGACAAGTAATTCTGTATAAATTTTAAAGCCACGAGAACGAATGGTTTTAATATGTACTTGGCATAGAGTAATTTATATAAATGTTAGTATTAGTGTAAATGGCTTGGCAGACTGACATAATTTGTGTAAACATAAGAAGACCGCCCTAATTTGTTTAAAAATGTTGGAGGCTAAACTCATTTATTTAAACATATGGAATTAAAA
>JAGDQP010013792.1:8230-46889 GCA_022664845.1 Lepisma saccharinum
AAGCAGGATTGCGGGAATCTTTGAACTTTGCTGTTAGAAAAAATCATGACCTGAAGATAAAATTCATGGCTCTTTTCAAGATCAATCACTCAAATTCATGACATTTTCATGATTTTACTGACCCCATAGACACCCTGTGCAATGACTCTTCTACAGGGCAAGGGCTACGAAGATATCATGTCGACATTCGCCTGGAGAAAACCTCCGTCAGGATAGCCGATACCAGGACTCGAACTGTCTGCCACCGGAATGCGGATCTGAAAACCGCGAGGCTGAATTGTTATTAACGCCCTGAACAAACTTTTTCTCCCAAAGTGGAGTCCGAACTACTGGGTTGGGGTTCAATGGGCCACACCGGATTTCAACTAGGAACCAGTCGCACAGAAAGGAACAATGCTTAAAATGCATCTAAGTAAGTGAGAGGGTGAAAGAAAGAAATCCCTACACACGTTCTCAGGCGTTGGATACATTTGAACAAGTAACACTGAAAACAAACACGACAGAACAACGTATCTACCAGTAGTTGATATAAACGAATACAGATCAAAATTAATCGAGTAATTATTCAATCAGATTTTCGGATATTGTTTATTATAATTACCAGAATCTCACCATTCGTATTTGGATGATCGAACAAACAATATCAAACAGATGAAAGGAATATATAAGAAAATCAAACAGGAATATTCAAATCCAGATAGCTGTTCAATTAACCATTCTCGGAAAATCGTCTATTAGCTTCCAGGATGATCGATCTGGTACAGAAATTTATTAGAATCTAATATACAAGTAACAAATTGCATTGATATAATTTTAAAGGAACACAAACTAAGGTTATTCCAAAATAGTTTCTCAGTTCGAAGTAGAAATAAACCTTGATGACAATATGGAAGAGGGTGCAGGATTTCAAATGTATTCGTTCGTCACTTCACATAAACAATTCACTCTAGGTTATAAGCCGTGTAACACTTAACAATAATCATTCTTTGTTCACAGACAAATGTGTTTGTCCTTCGTTGTCTGCAAAATGCTTTTAAGGAACAGTATTATTTACTCCTCTTGCAATTATTTGACCAGTTTATTCAAGGTTATATGCGTAATTAATCTTCTAATAAATTATCACGGAGCTATTTCATTGTTGTACGAAAAGAACGTACAGGTGACTTGCGAAAGTCAATAACTAATGCCGTTACTCTACAAGTGAAAAAGACTAACGGGAAGATATAAAATGTTAGTTAAATCAGTTTTATACAAAGGAAGATCTACTTTTGTAGTGAAATAGCAGTTGAATACTACTCAATCATCGACTCTCTTGTTTGGCTATGGGAGACAACATTGTGATCGTGAGACGTATAATTATACAATGTGTTCCTGAAATAATGATGCAAACGTCGGGATTTACAGAAAAAAAAAAAGTTCATTTAAAGACATTTTGAAATATGCGTAGTTTCGGAGCTACAGGAGTGTGGCAGCATCGTCACAAAATGATCTCATATCTCGACAATTAATGACGTAAATGGTGTCAGCTTAGCAAATCACAATTGAAGTCCTACTGAATACATGGCAAATGCAGCAGCTTGGAAGGGATTTCTATAATTACCATATTAAACCATTTAATTCTTTGACAACAAAATTACTGTATTACGTTAACCCTTTTTATAAGGCACTCACTCAATCGTAACCACTGCATAAATAGATGTATTGGGTACCACTTTGATTGTGATTTGCCAAACTGACACCCGTTACGTCACTGCGTCGAGATGTGACGTCATTTGTGAAGAAGCCACCAGAACTTTGAGCTTCTCTTGATCCGAAACTACGGATGTTCTGAAATTTCTTGCAATCTGCTGATGCTGCAGCTTATTTTTATGGTATATTTGCATTATATGCACTCAGTCTGTAACGCAGATAGCGTCTCAACGATAGTAGAAAGTGAGAAACTGATTTCAGATTTCAGTTAAGGGCTCAGTAGTTATTTGGCCGTATTCACACACACCACAACTTTTCCGAATTATCTTTTTATACCCTACGCCCTTCTGTGAAGTTCCACATACACCACTCAGCTTTTCGCTACTTTCTTCACTTTTATTTCCAATACCCAAATAAATGTGCAAACCGATGTCATAAAGGCAACCGATTAAGTTTTGTCGGATTTTCACGTGGTTGAAACGCATGCGCTCTCGAGGGAGGTAGCGTGTTTTGCTGAGTGATTCCTCCCCTACCCCACTGGCAGTGGTCACCACAGTTAAATGGGGAAAATTCAGTGCGAGCAGATCAAACATGGGATTCCCAAACAGCGAATTTACAATGCGAACGAACGTTAATGAATTGCCAAGTATTTAGTGAGGATGTGCTAAATGAGCGGACACTACAACAGTGGTTGAACAAATTTAAAGATGGTGGTGAATTCCTCCAGGATAGCAGCACGTACAGGACGTTCATAAGCCGTAGAAAGCGAAACACTCAAGATGGATATTGAGGTCAGTGAAGGCAAAACATGCGAAAAATTGGGAGAAGCATTAAAAAAAAACTCTGCAACTAGGGAAACTGAGTTGACTGCAGCTTAAAAAGCGACAAGAGCCAACACTTTCCTTGCTGTCTCGTGAGAGGAAACATCAGTTTATGGACAGAAAGCTGATCTGCGATGAGAAAAGGGTTCTTTACGATACTCAACGACCCACGCACCACATGAACCCCCTCCCAAACAACGAACCAACTACATCAATATTATGTTTCTGTGTTCGGTGGATTGCTCGGAGTATCGTGCATCGCGATGCAATTACGTACTTGCAGTAATTGGAACGTGGTCATCAAAAACTGAAAACCACGTAACCAGCACTTGTTAACAGCAGAGGTTTGATTTTGTTACAGGACAACGCCAAGCCCCATGTTGCTAAGGTCACACGTGACACCATTATCCGACTTGGATGGGAAACACTAATGCATCCCCCATATTCCCCAGCTTTGCATTACCATTTGCTCCATTCGTTAAACAACCATCTGCGAGAACAACGATTCCGAACCCTAGACGAGGTGATAAGACGGACTGGACGACATTCACATTCCGCTGAGTCCTACCACCGTTGGATCTATCGTCAGCGTTTGAGACAGGTCACTGCTGATGATGAGAATTATCTGATTTTCCAAGTACATCTTGCTTCATGTCAGTTTGCTTTTTTCTGGGGTCAAAATCCAACAGAGCTTCATTGGTTGCCATATGAAACTTTTCTTTTTTACGGCAGTTGATTACTAAACGCACTACGCTGTCATTCAATCCGCCCTACGTTGAAACTATAAAATTACTAGATCTACTCTTGATCCTAATTGATCTATCAGGACATTTTTCTATATTTAAATTTCCCATGTATATCATCTTTCCAGCTGAACGTTCTGTATAATCTTTTATCTTTCGTGGCAGCTATTTTCTGTACTAAAAATGGTTAGGAAGTCAAATTGTTTCATCTTCAGGGCGAATTTCCAGCTGCTATTATACTTGAGGAGATGACTAGCACTACGGAACGGTGTGTCAGGAAGTACCGTGCTAACAACAATGGCAGTAAATCAATTAACAAAGGCAATAAAAGAGGCCATGAAAGTGAACGTCACAGAATCTACCCTCCTTTACAAAATATGAAAGCTCGAGATTAATAGACCTACACAGGAGACGTAAATTAACGTTCTAAAAAATGTACTTACTGTACAGAAGATAAAACATATAAAATATTTACCGAAACGTTTGTGACAATGGTTGTTGTTTATTAACATATATTTTGTCTGTCTGTTAATACATCGTTAAAAAAAAAGCTGTTTTTTTTAAAAGCACATGGCTCCCGAACAGCAGACCACCAGTAAATATGCAATGTAGTTCGGTATATTGAACGTAAACATTTGCAAAGGTCAGACTCTAAACTAAAGAGAAACGACATTTAACTTTATCATGATTAACACATAAGCCAGTACAATGTATTCACAAAATACTGTAAAGTATTCAGAAAAAAAATAATAAAAAATACTTTATAAAGACACACTTTTCATAAACAATTCGTAACATGACTAAAACGACAAGCATGGGGCGCGCTAAGTGACGAATTATAAGGTAAGTGTATATGAGAGCGCGCCCCATACTTTTTCTTTCTAGTCATGTATAAATAAAAAATTTTTTTTTTACTTTTTAGTACGAATTGTTTAAGAAAAGTATGGCTTTAAAAGTTTTTTTATTATTATTATTTCTTTTCAGAGTTATTTCGGTGATTTGCGACCCCAATCCTAAAGTGTTCTGCAACCAGTCAAACCCCGGTTAGTCGCTGGCTAGTATTTATTTTACGATAAAGAAGTCCATATATTTAAAAAGTATATAGAAATATATGAAAGTAACAATGGAACATTGTATTGTCACCCGACTTACGTCACTGTGAAAAATTCCATCTTTGTACGATCTCGGGAAATTAGTTAACGTTGGAAGATTTGAGGACACCACGGACCATTGTGAACTAAAGAAAAGTGTGAAAATTGACACTGATTTGAGCGGAACACGAACCCGGATTTCCCAGCAGTCGGTTACATGGGAGTTCTACCTATTACACAACAGCAACGTGGTCAATTTTGTGTGTTTGTTGAGCATTTTTCGTGCTGACCTGAACCAGATACTCATTGCTAGTGTCAACATCAAAGCACTCCACTGCACGCGGACCAGCGGAGATCATGCAATACGAAAAATTAGTGTTGCTAGCCGATATACCAGCCCGTTGGTGCGGGGTAAAATATATTCGGTAGTAAAATAGGTTGGCAACACTGACAGCTGGGACCATTTTAGGGTGAGACATGCAAAGTACTATTTCTATGTTGTCAAATGATGTTCATGCCAAATTGGGTGCGGATACATCCAGCAATATGGAATCCATTGGAAAGATGAATTTTAAAATAGGTTGGCAACACTGACAAATCGGGTGTATCGGGACGGGAACATCCACAGTATTTTTCTATCGTGTCGGATAAAGTACGCTATGCAAGCAATTTGAAAGTGTTTCTTACGTGAATAATGTATTAAATTTGCTATATATCCCCAAACCTCCCATGGTTTTGTCCACAGCTAACGTAACAGTAATAGTTTCAGTCCACAAGCGCATGTATATTTGAAAATATATTTATAACCGTTATTGTCCATTACCGATCTTTCTAAATTTGTAGTTTCTTTTCTTCCTCCTCACCTACAACAAATGGAAACCTTTTTAAGTTCTTTACTGTCGTGCAAAAGTAACTTTTATTAGCACAGAAAGTATTGGAGAACGTATTGTTTTCAAACGTCCCCTTCATCATACGACGTAGATGCCCTGACAGCATGATAGTACAAAAGATTTGAAAGTGTCTCACAAGTAACGCTATTTCAAAGGACACACAGATCTAGACAAAAATCAGCATACAAACTGTGTTCAGTGGTAGAGCGTTGGCGTAGCATTCAGGAGGCCGTGGGTTCGATCCCAGCGGCCGACCATCCTGACTGAGATTTTTGCAGAGTTTTCCTCATTCATATCAGACAAATGGGATGGCTCTTTCAACATAGGCCCTGGCTGACACTTTCCCTATCTCAGCCTGAGCCTTAGATGCCTAAAGGCTATAAATAAAGTTCAAATTCTAACATTCAAGTACCACCATGTAGGAGACCTCAAAATCAAGAACAAGATAGGGAAGAAGTCGGGGAGGGCCTAAGTTCAAGGTACCACCCCGACATTTGCCTGGTATGACAGGAAAAAGCCCTGGAAAAACGTTAATCAGGATGGCCGGCCGCTGGGATCGATCCCACGACCTCTCGAATTCTAAGCCAACGCTCTAGCACTGAGCTATAGTCGCTCGATAATATATTTAAAGAAGAAATGGTCAAAACTATAGAATCTCACATGAACCTTGTTCTTTTGCTCCAGCGTTCTGATCGGGAACCCGGCCACCCAATTCGTATTAAGACGCGCTATCGGTACGTCGATGATCTAAATACAGTACCTACAGTTTGTCTTAAATTTGGTGTATGAACCACTGTGTTTAAAGGATCGTTAGTAAATCTGAAGATGGCACAAACCTGCTTCAATTTGAATTTATTTCATGATCTTTCCCTAAGGCTCATGCCAGGATAAGGTAGGGGAAAGGATGCGGGAAGGAGTCAACCAGAGCCTAATTTGAAGGTACCATCCCAGCATTACCCTGATGTGACAGGAAAAAAAAACTCAATCAGGATGGTCGGCCGAAGCCAACGTCTATCACTGAGATGAACACAAACCTGCGCTACTAACAAACGTACTAATGTGATACTATCTATTAAGCTAATCCGGATGAAATTATAGCGCCGCTTATTTTCTGTATAAAGTCTAGCTTGTTTAAAATAAATAACGTGGAATCAAAATTGTTAATACTTAAAGAACCCTTCTGCGTGTTTGTTTGTTCAGGAACAATTAATTAGTTCTTCGCACATCAAATCTAACTTCAAAGGAACGACAAGCATTCATCTCTCCTTCTACCTAATTACGGCTTGAACGGCAATGAAATCCTTTTGAACTTTCAGCAGCGAAACAGGCTCATGAATATTAATCACAGCATCAGCATGGACCCTGCATCTCAACTCATCTACACAAGGCTACTGTTAAATCTCTTATGGAAGAAAAAAAGGGTGTCAAAACAGAGCCTACCATATAATACAAGAGATTATGACTAACACACCAACACAATTCATTATCTTTTAATGTATGTTCACGCACTGTGCACACAACCGTCTGGATTGTATCTAAATGATTATCTCGAATAATAAAACACTGATAACATAAGCTAGATAAATCTTTCGTTTCACAAAGAAATCTAAATAATTTGAAAATGAAAGACAAATAAAGGTCTGCGCAGTAGCGAATTCAGAGAGGGGGCGCCCCCTAATAGAAAATGCTTTATTTCTCATATTATTTCAACAATTATTCTACGAAAAAAAAAAAAAGCTCCGATTTGTTCCCAGATCAAATATCAATTTTATGGAGATACCAGTCTCATATTCCAAGACAGAATGCAGTAATAAGAGGGTAAATATGATAAATTCGTACTTAAAAAAAAAAAAAAAACATTTAGCGGGAAAATACCGAAAATGACCCTGGTCCAATCCACCTGCGAGCCTCGCTCACGAAAAACCATGAATCCGCCACTGATCTGTCGTTTATTTAAGTTATTTCGCTTATTTTCGTTCAGTCGCTTAGTTTTCGATTTTACTAGAATCAAAAGGCCAGTCATAACCCTCGACAGACACGTTATACGGAAGGGATGGGGAAGATAGCGGCCTGGGCATCTAACCAGCAAAAGGTTCCCATATGTGTGTCGGATTACAGAGTCTCTACTGTATATAGATTTTTTACAATAATACTTTGTACTTCTGGTGACTGTCAGATCACATTGGAACGTGATAAGCATTTACGTTGGGAAAATGAAGTTCCTTAGACAAGTTTTTGTACTACATTCATTAAACCAAGTCACCAGGGCATGGGGAGAAAATTTTTCAGCTGCTTTTACGTAACGATATACCAGTGGTCTGGAAGTAGGATAAATATGCAAGAGAAAGTCCTTTTACCTTTTATATATGGTGAATTAATCTGTTCTCATTTTGAATCAAGAGACCCTATTGTGTACTGGTTGCTGAGGAAATTTCTTCTCCGAAAAAGCAAATGATGTTTGTTAGTTGGACATGAAAAAAATAAAATTAAAATTAAAATTAAAGAAAAAAGAAACGAGTCTCTTCCTTGCGATTATAATAATATGTCAGTACTGTGGTTCATTTCACGCTGTTAGCACACGAGTGGCCAATTTAAGTCAGACGTGTAGGAAATTGCTTCATAAGAAGGCTATTTCCATTATGCACGTTGAAGTAACGGTTCATCGACCTTCCTTAAGGACTTCTTGAGGGGAAGTCTTCTGATGAGTGAAGTACCTTTCTTTTTGTTCCCTTAACGTTCATTTGAAACTTAAAATGATTTTTAAGTTTAATCTTTTTCACTTACTTCGCATTATCTACTGTCCGTTAAGTCCACATACACACGACTGATTCTCCAGAAATGGAACATTTTTAAGTAACTATAGAAAATCTGCTATTATTATAAATATTTTTCTATTTAATTATAATTGTTATCTAGTGGCATTTAAGAAATATATCTGTAAAATTTTATAATTTATTTATATTCACAAGTTTAAAAAAATCAACTCAACCAGCTCCTTCGACTCTAATCAGCCTCACGTTTACTATCAAAGTTTACTTGTGATTTAAAAAACAAAAACAAACAAAAAAAAACTGAAAGATAAAAATATATCTTGATTTAAAAAATCACTAGAACTGTTAGGTTCCGCACACCAGAAGAGTTGAGATGCTCAGCGTCGAAATTGATTTCAAATAAATGGCTCCATACAACAAACTTATTCTTTAACTTTTTTGGAATTTGATATTCAAAGAATATATCTCCTGATGATGTCAAGTACACAGTGATTTATCTTCTGTAACCATGTGTCAAGACCAAAGAAATTCGAAGGTCTGTCGTGGCTCAGTGGTACAGCTGTTCACCTCCTCTGGCGCATGGTGTCCTTGGTCAGATCCCAGCTGCGATGTGTGCTTTGTAGTGGACAAACACCGTGTGCATGGTTTTTCTCGGGGTTCTCTCGTTTCCTCCCCATATTTCTTCACTCCACCAATTCATCCATCATCATTCATACGACCTGAGCCATACAATTCAAAGATATTTTAACATAAATATCGCTGAATCCTTTCTGAACATCCGCCGCGTGACCCAAAGCAAAGAAAGAAAACAATGAACACTGTAGGTGTGAACCTAAAATATTTTTTTAAAAGGAAGAAAGGTTCGGCCTTTTCCATGGCTATACTGTAATTGCAAGGCGTAGTTACTGCAGTATTTGTAGAGCTTATACTGTATGATTTTCTTCTGCATTTTTTTTGTTGACGCTCTTCTACATGCAAGTACAGTTTACAACTATGTCAAAATGTTTACTAGAGCGAACAAAGTGCATGAGTGCTTGTTATGCTTTTCCCTTTTTAAACGTGGAAGTTATGCGTAGCTAATACCTGTGAAACTTTATGTCACTACCTGACAATGAAAGTTAGAACGAGTCTTCTACTTCCTCATCCACGCAAGTATGTATCACTCTAGACGTTTGGCCATAAGATAGATGACACAAATTTAAAATTATTTTGGGGATATGGAGTGGATAGTAGAATGCACATCTGTTAATCAGGAGATTCTGGTTTCGAAATTTGCTTCTTGACAGTCTGTCCTACTTGAGGTCTTCCACTTTCGACTTTTCCTATTAGATCAAATGAATGCTAGTAAGTACATTGACTGATACGTCTCCTCTCTCCTTCCGTGACCACAGTTAACATGCTTAGTCTGCCATAGAGATTTATTGGTCTCCTATACACACCAAATCAAATGAGCGGAAATTTTCACTCTTTTCGATGAGAAAGTGTTTTTATAAAAATGTTCAACTTCAATTGAAAAAAAAAATGTTTTCAGCTATACACACTGGCTTTGGATAGAAAATGTGATTTTTTTAAGATGGGATTTCGATACTTTACGGACGTAATTTATTCTTCCAAAGTGAAAGTGATTTCACATCATTTTTGTGGCACACAACAAAGCTGAAACCGGGTCACTTCTGGTGACCCTAATGAGTCTGGACCCGTTCTTGGCCAGACTGACTGTAACTGGGCGACCCGATTATCGAATCTTCACCCAACCTAATCCGGTGACCTTGGTCTTGTTCCTGTGATTTGAACCAATCAATATTATAATTTGTGAGATTGCTTGAGAGGTAAGCTTATGCCCGGGAACTTCATTTTTGAGAGTTTAATGAAGGTTTTTATCCTATTCAATACTTCAAGCACAAAATTCTTTCAAAACAACATTTCAGATGGGAGATGTCGTATTTGCACACCGCCAGCGGTATCGTTATTATTTCCGGGGGTATGAGACAATTTCCACATGCTATTACTATTGTTAGAAGGTTTTTGCTGCTCTGTGGGTTAATATCTCCAGTTCCGGTAACCCCTACATGAAGCATTGTTCATGCAAACGCAAGTATCTAATAAGGAAATAATTAAATCTCTAATACGTCCTCCGGGTTACTTCTTCGAAATCGAATCACTGGGTCCCAAGCATAGATGCGGCCCAAAACTGGTTTACAATGCATCATGGGTACTATAGCGAATACTATCGAACGACGCTCTACTATGAAGTTAATCCACTCAGTTAAAAATGACAATGGAGGACCTGACAACTTGTTTTCATGACAACAATATATCAGATAAATCGCCTATCAGAGCTATTTTACATAAATCTTTTATGTTGTGCTCTAAATGACGTACGTATTAAGCATTGTAGGATCAATTCGACTCCACAGTTATGCTTCATTAGTTTCAGTTTGTGTGATACGTACCAAATATTTGTGTTCTCCAGCTTTAAAAGAACGGGCGGGCAGAACCGGTTCCAAAAGTATCCGGATCCAAGTGCCCATCCCTATTTAAAAGTATCGAACTGTTGTCCGAGCGAAGAGATGAAGCGATAATTTCGACGAAGTTATGCGAAGTTCGTCGTTTCTCTGCATGGTGGAATTACGTGTTTCCGTGGAGATTTAATTAGCTCAAAAACATATCATTATATCAGTAATTACTGTTGTCATAGATCACCGTATTGCCTTGCTAGGCGACCATTTCCGAGTCGCGTCATCATCACTAGATTTGTAGATATATAAAAATCGATTTACTGTAGCTGGTTCTGGAAAATACGTCCAGCAGCAAATCCCTCCTCGCTTTCATCATCCAAAAAGCTTGGAAGTTTATTTCCGCGAAGGATGACTCAATACATATCTAACAATCCATCCAGTTACATCCCCACTACTTTGTGCTTCCTTCCAATGGTTGTAAAATATTAAGTAAATAAAGTTTCGTTAATTAATGTATTTATTATTATTATTTACTTTTAGTGAATTTTTAAAGTTCTTTTTTTTTACAGACTTTTCTTTAGTTCACAATGGTTCGTGGTGTTCTCAAATCCTGCAACGTTAATTTAACTAATTTCCCGACGTCATACAGTGATGAAATTTTGCACAGCGACGTTAAGTCGGGTGACAATACAATTCCATTGTTACTTTCATATAAATAAATCACAGCCATATTCAATCCACTAGTGGATGAGGCCTCTCCCCGAAGGGAGGAGTTGGTCTACTGCTCCCACGCTGACCAGACGGGTTGGGAGAGGAGAGCCGAAGCTCTCACTGTGATCGCCACTGTCTTTTATTCACAGCAGCTCCCCAATTGTCCTCACGATGCTGGGTCAACACCGAATATATTTATGTATTTTAAAAGCATCCTAAAATAAATACTAGCTTGCTATGATGTTGCGTTTGACTGATTGCAGAAGACTTACTTTAAGATTTGGGTCACAAAGCATTAGCTTGAGAAAAAGTATTCGAACACCAAAATAACTAAAAAATAAATAAGAAGAAAAACTTTTTAAAGATTCATACTAAAAAGTAAAAAAAAAATTTTTGTTTATGCATGGCTAAAAAGAAAAGCATGGGGCACGCAAATTTAAGAATTTATAAAGTAACTGTATATGAGAGCGCGCCCCATGCTTTTTTATAAGTCATGCATAAACAAAATTATTTTTTTGCTTTTTAGTAAGAATTGTTTACGAAAACTATGCCTTAATAATAATAATAATTATTATTATTAATAATAATATTATTATTATTTCAAATAAAAGGAGACATGATTGTTTTTTTCTGCATCTTTAACATCTAATCAATCTTTCTTTCCATGAAACTCAAATAACATACGTAAAGGGATCTAAAGGATTTGTGATTTCTTTAGTTTCAAGAAGCTACATTATATCCAAGCAAGAGTGCGTAAGAAATGCTGAAGACAATAAAAGAAGTGAAAAATAAACTGATTAAGACATTGAAACTTCACGCTTCTGGCATATGCAACAGAAGACCGGTAAGTTACACATTCGATTAGTAGTATTGTCCACCAGACGAGACATTTTCTGGACAAGATAGCCTCAATCTCGTCTCGTGAGCAACATAATATTCAATAGAGAAGGGGTAGGAGATGTTCTTTGGCCTTACTTCAAGGTATTATCCCAGCATTCGCCTGGTGTGCCCGAGGGGAGAAACATCAGTCAACCCGTTCTGGAGATTTTAACCCATAAACCAACATTTATAAAGCGAACACGTTTTCCTTCAATCAAATACAATCAGGATATCGTAAAAGCGTAACTTCTACGAGTTGAAGGAATTAAAAAATGACAACGTCAAAAAAATCTAAATTAAGACAAAAAAAAGGAGATATGAGTGAAGAGGTTTAAACTTTAAGGACCTGTCGCTTTTGGTAGTACACAAATCACGGACGGCCTGAGAAGTTGCCTAAAAATTCAAAATTTAAATTCAATTCTGGATTGTTTACATTAACGTAAAAAGCTTTGATAAACTTTATTTTGTGTGGGTCCATTCTACTTAGTTTTATTTTGACTTACGCCCCTCTCGATTAAATAAGTGCAATTCATATTAAAATCCATAAAAACATCCATGCCCCAGGCGAGATTCGAACCCGGAACCCTGGAGATGCTGGCCTAACGCCTCAAGACCACTCACCTATTTCGGCCGGCATTATATTAACGCAAACAGACTACTGTTTCGCGGTAATTATTCCACACTGTACGAGAAAAAAATAATCAACGCAGTATTGATTCCAGAATATGGCTCAATATGGCCTGCATGTGCAAATTTAAGGCTCCATGCACGTGGGGTTACCCCTCTTTTTCGTTTTACGTCCATTATTCAAATTTCAGTGCAGGTGAACAGAAATTAACTTTTACGGAGCAAAAGTTCAATTCGTACTTCAATAATGGGTACATTCATTTTAGAGAAATGCCAGTAGTAACTTCAGGACTGTGTGCTGACTAGGCCTTCCAACCGAGATTCGAAGCCGGTAACTCTTGAACACTGGTTGACGTCAGAGACCTCACGACCGCGGGGAGTTTCACTGCAGAATATCTTTTATAATTGGGGTATTCAGTTCAGTCTTCTGGACCGAACCTAATACGATTCCATGGTCAAATCCTTAAAAATACGACACTATCCCGTACAATATGGGACGATTGATCACTAAACGAAGATACGAAGTCACGCCATAATGCAAGAAATCTACCACGAGAGCAGCTTCATTTAACTTTAGAAACTGAAGATGATTCTTTCAGCACACAGCATTCTTGGCTCTGTTGCACATGCCAAATGCGTGATCGCGACTGCAAAGTATAGCACTGGGGGTGTCAACATGCTCACTTGTCTCGATGGCTGACCTCTCAGATATGCTAGTATTACGGTACGCTCATGCTCCCACGTGCACTTGGAAACTAAGCAGATACACGATGGATCGAATCCAAAAATGTAAAACTTTTGTACACACCAAAATACATCACATTATTCTTTCGACAAAACCAAGTTATTCACAGTTTCAAAGCGTAATGGATTTGCACTGAATCTGGAATATATATATATATATATATATATATATAGTTTAAACTCTAATATTGGCGATGGAAACACTATAATTAAATCATAATAGAAAAAGTATCTTAAAGCCCTAAATACACGATTACAACTTTTGGTTGCTATAACTGAAAATATAAAATAAATTAGCTGGATTTAGCAAAAAGTTGCAAATTGCAAACGCTGACTTCAATTTTCAATTTATCGGACTACTTGTGCATTTTATTATTATTATTATTATTATTATTATTATTATTATTTTAATAATGCTTTATTCGCGGAACTTATTAAATTCTGTTACCAAGAATAGGAATAATCTACATATACCTAGGTAGGCCTACATACAGCAGGGAGTCTTCATTCATTTTCTTCTTGTGTCCGGATTGACGGTAATATGGCAATAAAAAGGCATTGGCGGTCCAGATATTTATTCGACTTAGAGTAAGACAGGACAGTAATCCCGAGCGGTTGGTAGGTGGTTGGAGATCATGGGTTCTATAGCAGCGGCTGATCATCCTAGCTGAGTTTTTTTTCTGAGTCAGATTATGCCAATTCCGGGATGGTACCTTCAACTTAGGCCCCGCCCGACTCCTTCCCGCATCCTTCCCCTACCTGCCAAACCCATCCCGCCTTAAGCCAAAGATGCCTAAAGACCACATATAAATTGTAATAGGACAGTAAGACTGTACGGTTATTGGTTACTCCACTTTGTGGAATATTTACACGAAAAATTTGAAATGAAAACACGGGGTAACTTACCACGAATTCTCATTTTATACTTCTATGCCTTTTGTCCACTTCAACTTGCGTACACATTACTCTTAACACCGTTGTCAATCCGACCTGAGCCAAAGATGTCAAAAGGCCATAAATAAATTCAAATTCTTATTATATCGTAGAGGTCTGGGGAAAAAACGCTTCAGGGTCCGAATTCGAACCGGAGTCCGCTATTTGAAGACCCTGGATGGTCTATACATTTTTCTTATTTTGACGTCAGGAAACTCGTGATGTGAATTTGTCGGTGTTATTTTGCAACATCCTATATTTCTTAAATCGGGTATTTCTTAAACTATAGGACCCAGTTTGTCGAGTCCTGGTGACAGCCATACTGTTTTAGATTTTCCACGATTTTACTTTGAATTTGAATTTGCTTAAGAATGCCCTTCAGGCATCGAAGGCTTAGGCCGGGAAAGGATGCACCAAGAAGTCAGCCAGTGCCTAACTTGAAGGTACGATACCAGAAATTGCCTGGTGCGACTGAAGAAAAAACTGTCACGATGCTCGCCTCCTGGGATCACACCAACGACCTCCCGAATGCGAAGCCAACGCTCTACCACAGAGTTACGGCCGCTCGGTTCCATGATTTTCCTGTTTCATCAGCCAAATGCCGGTAATGTACTTAGAAAAGACCCTGTCCGCTGCCTTTCCCACTATGGCGGGAAGTGTGCTAGCCGAGGGACATTCATACATGTAACGGGTCCAGACCATAGGTACAGGACCTATCTGTCCGATAAAATCAAACAAAATAATACCATCAGAGGGTTAGTTACGAGCTCTTGCAAAACGAACCCAACGAAACACCTCGACATTTTTCTATCCAGGAATACCCTTACTTTATGTGCACTTTCCTATTACTGAAGATCAATGTTCTTCAGTTTTAATTATATGCATATCTTGAGGGTACAACTATTTATATAACACCATTTAACAACGCACAGTAAGCAATAACAGAGCGTATAATCAAACAATTATACACTTCACTGGACAATGCAACCAACTGCAATCGAACCAGCAAATATACACATTGTCTTGTGAAGAAAAAGAACAGTTACCGTACAAATGCACTTTCTAATTTCTTCCTTTGTTTCTCCCAGAGAAAGACTTCCATTTCCTCCATAATTAGCATCCGTCTGCTATTATGAGTTCTGTTGCATTGCATTGTCAAGAGAGCAAGCTAGCTACTAGGACTTTGAAGTCCAGCACGGTGCAGTTCAGATAGTTCATAATGCAGGCGAGAAGTTGACCCCAGTCCAACTATCTTATATGAATTGATAAGTGTTGTGAATATCTTACTTCTAACTGAGAAATTTGACTGCCCAACCTCTCAAATTATAACTTGTGGGCAATCAAATATCTAGGATAAACATAAATTATTAAAGGCATTTCCTTAATACTTCATATCACCACGGTCTCATAATCAATCCTCTGCCCAATTTCGGAAATTGTAATTTCGTGCTCGTTCAAGAAGCACGTAACAAATTTTATCAGAGCTGAAACAGGGTCACTTTTGTTGACCCGGCCTGATCCGATAACTCGGTCTTGGCCCACGTGTACAGACTAACATTGTGATCCGGTGACCCGATGTTCGAATCTTAACCTAACTGACCCAGTCTTGACACAACGACTCTTTCTTGACTCCATTTTACCTGATCTTTCTCTAGCTTCAATCAATCAATATTTTCATTTGTGAGATTCACAAATTCATTCAGAATAGCTTTTCCAAGGGAAGAGTAATTTGCACACCTCCGCAAGGTATGACTCTTCTTTTCGGCGATATGACTTTTTCTCTGTTTTTTACTCTTATTAGGAACTTGACAGAGTCGTTTTCTTGGTGCTCTGGGGTTAAAACCCCCCGTTCCCGGTCACACCTGAGGGAGACATTGTTCAGACACCGAAAGTCATAAGGAAACAATATTTAAAAACCCTACTTTGCCCTCTGGGTCATCGAGTCAAAATTGGGTGACCCGTTTCAGCTCTGCAATACATACACTACAAGTTATTCTCGGGAAATTAGTTTTTTTCGTTCGAACGATCAAAAGCACTGTTATGGAAACGATGTAGTTCTGAAATTTCGCTTACAAGGTGAATTTCTCTTGAACTCTTTTGTCACATTAACATTCGTTTTCTGTGTGAACGAAGCTAGCTCAGGATGCATTTCCGATTGCCCTAGCCAGCTACTGTTCTCACGCTATACCAGCCGGTGTCGAATCACGGACAAGCAACACAACTAGCGGGTGGAAACACTCCCGTCATTGGCTGCTGGCATAACGCAACAGAAAATATCCCCGCTGTTGCCACGCGATTAAATAAAAGCTTGCAATAAAAGATTCTCTGCTGTTTAATAACGGATCATCGCAAAATTCTTTAAAAAAAATATGCATTGTAACTGAAAATAGAAAGAAGAAAAGGTGGGAGCTACAAATCGATGTATAGCTATTGTGTGTTACAGAGGGTGTAAGCGAGCCAACTGGTAACACTGTAGGCCACGTCACTAGTAGGAGGAGTCACGCCGGAAGTTAAAGCGAGAAGACAATAAATCAACAGACTTAACGAAATTCTTACGTGTTTCCGCAGTTTTTTTAATGGGGGGGGGGGGGACGTGTGTACAGAACAACCCTTAGAATTCAAGTATATTATTCTTTCTTATTGTTACATTACACAAGTTACAATATTTGTTATTTATAGATTATTACACACCTTACATGTAAACATTGTATGTTCTCTTCTATTCAGCTAACAATCGTGCTAAACACTTCTAGTGTCAACCAAGCTAATGACCACCTCACTCACACAGCATATTTTTAAAGTCACATACCTATGACGTCACACTCATGTTCTCAGCAACATAAAAAAAAACTGTTTGAAAAATGCTTACGTAAAGTGACAAGCCTTAACTCAGAAACACACACTGACCTCATCTTTAGTTCAGCTACAGTTTAAAATCCATTCATTCAGCTTTCCCCGTTTTTGACGCACTGTTTAATTCTCACACGATTGTGAAAAGTCAGAATTAAATTAATTGCATACAACAATAACTGACATGGAACATGCACTATAATAAGCAAATCACAAAATAATTTGTAATAAAATCGATGGACTTAACACTTGCGAAACATCAAACAGTCCATGTTTGAAAAATATACAACTATTTGACAATTTGTTTTAAATACACGCTATGGGCTGAAAGACAGTTCTAGCGTAACCCTGAGAGATGACGTCCCTCGCCACATACACTTCTGGTGTTATGGATGGGAAAAATTGCGGCTTGGGCCTTAGTCAGTATGACCCGACAGCAGAGCTGGAATCTGCAATCCTCCTGTGCCGATCTGAAGTCTGCGACCGTGACTACTACTCTACGGGGGCAATGTAAGGCCTTTACATTTGTAGACTTTACATAATTCTTGTTTATAGAAGTCTCTCTGTCGGTGAGAGCAGAAAAGGTAACAGACTTTGCCTGAAATTGAAGTACCATTTCGGAATTAATGACGACTGACAGGAAACCACGGAAAAACCTGTCCGAATGGTTGGCATAAACAGTATCTGAACCTGTGCCACTTTCCCACTACCTTCGTCACTAGACCACGAGGCCTGGTGATTACAATTGAATTGAATTCATGTATAGGCTTTAGTCATTTTTGGAGCAGGCCGGTCGGTGATTACAAGGGTAACAAACATCGCGTTGTAAAGCATCAAAATAGTACAGCGTACCATGGGTGCGATATTGTGAATATAGATAGATGTCTACACGCTGTATGTAGATTATCTTTAGTGTCGAACAACACCATTAACTTTTCAATTACATACCATACGTTTTCAACCAATAAAGAATATTTTTAAAAAGCCTCGAAAAATCGTTTACAAACATCCCATACATAACAATGAAGAAGCCCTTTTATTGAATTTAAAGGTTTCTCTTTTTTGCACTCTTCAAGTGAAAATATGATACGAAAATGATTCTTTTTTTTTTTCTTTTGTTTACTGAGTAGACAAATAAACCTTCTCTTTGATAGAATTAGAGCACGTTCATTTCTCACAGGATACCTTTCTTTCTCAGTTTTTTTTTCTTTTTCCATATGGACAACAACAACAACATAAAACACAAACGTGTGCGTGAAAACACTAGTTAAATTTTCCTCGAATCCTCAAAAGGTTTCCCAGGTTCAGAGGTATCTTCAAACAGACTCCTGATTTTGTTTGCCAATGTTTGCACAGACAGTGCAGGCTATGTTATTTAATACTCGAAGTGCTTTTTCATGAGATTACGGGACGCCTGACGTCATTAGAAATGCAAATTGCCTGCGTGAAGTATTCACAGGCGTTACTGGATCATGAAACTCTAGCACACAAAGGATTTTTTTTTTTTTAACTGAGTCATGTTACCTTGACATATCGTTAAGCGACAGACGACGTGAAGGTAATCTGATGAGTTTACCTAAATTAGACATGTTGAACATTTGAAAATTTTAATTAAGTAGACCCTATGTTCCCAAGTCACTTTCGTATTGCCTTAATTATATTTATACAGATGCAAATTCAAGATACTCTACTTTTAAAAAATAATTTTACATTAATTGCCAAGTAAAATTACCTCATGTACATTACGGTTTATCAATTTACGTATTAGTTCTGAGCATAGGGTGATTCAAAATGAATGGTGCACAAAGGAACGTTACATGCAACTGCTGTAATGATTATTTTGTGGAAATACCGAGGTGACATGAAAGGAAAACTCTCCGAGTTTTATTTGGTAATACAAAATAAGGAACAGTGTGTCCTAAGTGCTACGTGACTTTCCTCTGTTGCCGTAGTAACCAGTGAACCATGTCCAAACAAAAAGCCCAGCCAAATGTTTATGCAGCAGCACAAACTTTCGTGATACAGGGTGACAAATTTTGCACATATGTTCCTCGTATCAAAACAAACCGAAAGTTTATCTTGTACTTTGCTGAGAAATGAAGTTTCCGCAGTAACAGAGAAAAACTGACTTTAAATTCGGGTTTGTTTGCCTTAATTTATGATGCCGTGTTTAATCTGATATGGACATATTTTTCGCACTATTTCTGCGCTATATGAAGTCAAGTCTCTGTACGGCACATTACCACTTACACAGAAGCAAAGAGAAACTGACTTCCAATTTGGGTTTAGATACCTTGATTTACACTGACACTTATGGTTAGAATGTCAAAATAGACGCACATGCAAATTTTGGCAACTAGGGGCGCAATTATTTTGGGAGATATCGATGATATGATAGTCAGATTCTTGTTTCTGAACAGTGAAGAAAAAGTGTGAAAATACCCTTATATTTATAAAATGCTGTAAGAAATGGAAAGCATAGTCATGGGTACTGGGTGGAAGGTGCTACCTCTTGGAGAGTATGTTCTTCATGCCGCCATCTTGAAATCCTCCATATTGAATCTCTATTGGTTTTCTTAAACGGTCGTGTAATGTGTCATTTTGGTCTAGAATTTTACAAGAAATACGTTTCTGAAGTCAGTTCTGACGTAAAAGAGTTGATGGTGTGTGACATTAGTATAGGTTACTGATGCAATAGCCTGAAAACACCCATTTTGTTTTAAAATAATGACGGAAATGTAACCTAAATGCATATCGATATGGCACTATAATCATGAACAATTTCTTTGCAATTAGGTAAAATTTCCTTCATTATTTTAAAACAAAATGGGTGTTTTCAGACTAATGCATCAAGTAGGAGACTAGCGAGAAAATGGAACTCCTACACATAGAAAGAGAGTGTCACGATTAACGTCAATTTTCTGAAATATTTTTGCAGGAACTCCGTACCTCACACTATAACTGTAATATCTGTGAGATAATCCTTTAGGTTATATACAGTATGAGATAATATTAATGTAATTACTGTATATTTGTGTCAATTTATGTTAATTACAATTTCTGGAAGGTATGGAACCTGTGTATGTAATAACAAGATACTCGATATGTTAGCAAACAGAATGATAATTCAATCATTCACTAAAACAAGTAGCCGAGTGACGTAATGAAAAAGCTTAAATGAATTCATGCGATGCATTCATCCCTTTGCTTATGGCAGTAGTATATAAAAAATTGTCAGGTGTAACTAGAATCGTAAAAGATATTAAAAGGAGAGAAAGGAACAACCTGTTGCACTTCTTAAATTGTCCACACGCCTTTTGGCTTACATGAGTAACAAGATCCGCCTTCAGACAATCGGAAAGCCCAGTGGAGCCTTCAGGCAGCTGTCCGGCAAAAAACCTTAGGAACTCTTTGTCTGAACGTGTGCAAAGCTCCATTTAAAGCAATGCTCCACTATTTTTCCGATTTCCTTCATGCAAAAAAGTCTTCCGGCATGTCTGAAGCAAATCGGACCGTGTGTAAGGGGGTAAGAGTGAGGCGAAAGGGTGGAACAACACCTTTAGTATTTTTTTTTTATTAGTTTTATTCTTCTTTCTTTAGCCACGAGACAGAGATCATCATACAGCAGTGGCACAAAAGCATAGTACTACGGGGATTGACAGGTGCCCACTCCCTCGATAATTGTTTTTGCGACATAAAAACGTACTACCAATTAAATACTGCCTAAAGAAATCTACCAAAACCCCTCCTCCGAAGAGAAACTCTCTCCCTTGAAAACAGCAAACAAGCGGACTGGTGCTCTACAGGAAGAATTTTTGATCGAAGATGACAAAAGAAAGAAAAAGGGGGAGAGAAAACACAGAAGTCTCTGATACAAGAGGTTCATAAACAGAAATGAACAATTAAAAAAAAAACAGAATAAGAAATGAAATAGTTATCTTTGATTGAGAATTACCTAATTGATATAAATATAAGAAACTAAGTAGTTGTCATTATAAAAAGGTTTAGGTACATTCTATTGTTAGTAATATTGTTTGATAACAGCTTTGGTTAGGGATTCTGTTGGATTGAGAGAAACAGAAACACTGATTTCGCGTAATAAAATGTGATTTTGACGGGCTTCAAACTGACAGGCTTCCGAAAGCATTGCTAAATTTCAGAAAGATAACAAACATGAACAGAACCGTTTAATACTAGGGTGAAAAAACGGAATACAGAAACTCAGACAAAAAGAACGTATTATACTGAATAAAATGTAATATTCACGGGACTCGCACTGACAGGTTTTCGAAAGCAGTGGTAAATTGTAGAAAATTATGTAAAGCATAGATCTGAATTGAAGTATTTTTTGTGAATACGTTTAAAGATGCTACTGGTAATGTATGATTCGTGAAGGAATAAATATGATTTGAATGTAATGAGGGTGCTCTGGTGTAGTGTTGATGGTTACAGAGGTTGTATGAACATAGATTTGCTTGCGTTGTGATAGATATTTGCTTAAAGTTTAAAGTACGCAAACTGAGGCATTCTAAGAAATAATAACAGAAATATGCATAAACAGTTTTGTGGCAGATCCTTCCGCTAAAGTTTAACCTACTTGAATCTTTAAATTTGCTTGTGTTTGTTTTAAATATAAATGGCTTGAATGTAGCTTTGTAGAATAAAAAAAGTTGGAGATGCTACTTTTGGTCTTTCAATTGAAGCATAGCTTCCATTGAGCTACGGCTAACACACATTTGGACAACTACTATGCCGTTTGTTGTATCTTATTGAAACTAATGTGGCATATATTGGTTCCTGAAGCTAGGAAATGCACTCAATTTGGTTTGACCTTCCCTTGAGTTACAGCTAACACATATTTGGCCGTCTATTAGGTCGTTTTTTGTATTTCTCAGGAATTGAATATATAGTGTTTTCATCATGAATTTGGACTGGCATTGCGAGTAAATAATTAAGAACTCTTTGAATATTACATATAGGAACATAGAGAAGTGGAATAACACTTGTTGTACACATAAAAATGGTACAAGAGTTCAATATAGCCCGCAATGAAACTTTAGCATGCAGACGACAAAAGATGAACAGAGAACACTTGAACCAAGTTTTCATAGAATCAGTCGAATTTGTCTTGAGGGCAATGACGTGTAATGTTTTTAATTATATAAAATATTACAAACTTTGAATAATTTAATAATATTGCAGTTATGATATTTTAGATCAAAGATTAGTAAAATAGCACACTAATGACATGTGGAATAGTCATCTTATTATAGGAATTGCTTGAAAGTTGAATTCATTTAATAATTAAGACACTTGTTTGTGCTAGATAAAATGTTTGTTGAAGCCATCTACGGAGGGATATCGCTATGAACGCAAATGGATTAAATAAATAAGTGAATGATGGAACTTCTATGGTATTTGAGTTGCCCAGATCTGCTTTAAAACATTTTTCTTTGCAGTGATTGGCCAGGAAATTCTATTAAAAAAACGGTCAACGACTGGACTTCGAACCCAGTTGCAGGTACAATGAAAGTTTGTGAATGTTTGAGTTTAGAAATAACTGAGGATTGTATCTTAAATACTATAAAGCATTTTACTTTAGCAACCTAAACATGCCGTACAAACTGGATGCCATGATTGTACTAACCTTCCGCTGGAAGTGCTCAAAGACAAAGTTTTAGAGACGTTAGTGTACTATGGCACTTGTAATAAACTTTATGAAGTATTTTTAGAGATTCATCCAAATAAAGACATTCCACTACGAAAGTTTTTAAACGTTTATATGGAAATATATTAACAGATGAGGAGTACAAAGAACAAAAACTGAAACAGGTATTAAAAATATAGTTTCAAGAAAACAACAACAACAACAAAAAAATCTTAAACAAAAAAATTGCCACAACAAAAGTAACAAATACTTTTACGAAAACAAAAAGAAAACACAAATGTATATAACAACTACTGACATGCAGTGCGACACATACTTTTTCTTGACGTGCAAAACTATTTTTAAAATGCTTACTTTGTATAAAAAAGTTTTCGTTGTCACAAAACACTTTCCACCCAGTACCCTTTACTATGTATTTGCTTTCCATTTCTTCCACACTTTTTCTTCACTCTCCGGAAACAAGAATGGCTTTACATCATCTATATCTCCCAAAACAATTGCACTCGAGTTGCTAAAATTTGCATGTGCATGTATTTTTGAGATTCTAACCATGACGAGAGAAAAAAAAAACTTTTTTTGTTTTGCCCCATCAGTATGTTTGCTTGTCAGTTCAGTTTACCTATTTTGTTTAGGCGCTATATATAGTTTTCCGTACAGGCAGAGTGCATATAGCCAATAAATACACTGTGGAAAGATTGTAGTCGCACGAAATAGAATATGGCAAGATCAATTAGGGTATCTAATACCACAAAGGTAAATTGTATCCTTTAAAGGATTAGAAAATATAAAACAAAGCTTGTTAAACTCAAATCTGAACTTCTTTTCTTCGAGCTCTCCTTATTTCCCAAGATATAGAGTGACTTTTGATATACACCCTGTATAAATTTAGAGAGGACCTGATGACTGAAATGCGAATAGTGAAAATGGTGTGAATTCCTTAAATGGAGAACACTAAACAAATAAAAAAAAGAATCTATCAGCTTTAGAGTCATTATATTAAAAATGGCTGCACAAATCGAGGTAGATGAACCCAAATTTCAAATCAGTTTCACTCTTGTTGTTTTGGATGTTGCAACAGCCTGTGTTAAGGATGAACAGAGAGACGAACAAAGTGAAATTCAAACAACAGAAGATATTTCGGGCTTGGTATGAAAAAAAAACCAATTAAATAAATAATAGTTTGGAAAATAAATGAGTTCCTTAACTGACGAAAATAATTCCAATTTTGATTTTGAAAAGAAACTAACAAAAGTCTCTTACACTTTAATTTCAAGTTACATTCCGTACATACGACACTCTTTTTTATTTTATTACATTTTTCTGTCTGTTCCCAGCGTCAGTCTTCTTCTCAATTAATGTGAATAAGGAAAAAAGAAAGAAATCAGAACGAGTTTCTAAATTAGAATTTCACCCCACTATTCAATAAAGACACGCTACACAAAAGTGTCTCCTTGTTTCTGTTGAAAAACAAAACCTATACAAAAGACACATGAAAGAACACATTTCATACTCAATCTTTTTGTTTTTCAAAAATACAATATTTTGTAGTGTACTGAGCAAATGGTAACGAAAGACCAGCAAAACTAAAAACAGCTAAAAACAACAATTGAAGTAGCAGCAACTACCATATGAGTGTGTGTGTTTTCCAGTTAACGCTAACGCTGCGATTTTACCATCGATCTCCAATGCTCCGATCCTTTGATAGCATCCGAGGCACACAAGCATAGATTTTTACAAAATAGGTTGGCAACACTGACAACTGAGTGCTTAGGAACTGGAAAACCCACCGTACTTTTTGGTGTCGAATAATGTTTATGCCAAGCTTGGCACGGAAAAGTATACCGATATGGAAGCACATTAAAAAAAACAATGAATATTTAATTTTTAAAGTAGTTAGTAATACTAACAACTGTGGCGTCTAATCATGATGGTTCCGGTGGCTCTGAACTAGTCATGTCAAGATCTGTCTGACAACACATGAGCCACGCCAGTACTTATGAGATATATTTTCTGAACACGGGTTCGCAACACTGACAACTGGATAACTGCGGATGGAACACACTCAATATGTGTCTATTGTGTCGATTAATATGTACGTATACCACGTTTGGTGCCTCTACGTCTAACGTAATGGCAGCGATCTGAAAGTAAATATTCAACGTCCAAAAATTTCACCAAGTTGTATAGTTCCCTAGTTTTATGCCGGAGGGGGATATTTATGTAACCCAGTGGGAATTATTCATCCTAACTTTAATTTTTGTTCATAGATGTTACACACAGGAGAAATATCTCTGCAAAATTGGGAAATAATGTCTAAAAACATTTGCTCATAGCCGTACCATCCTGGCATTCGCCTTGTAACAATGAAAGGAAACCCTGGAAAACCTGTCAGGATGGTCGACCGCCGGGTTCGAACCCACGGCCAATCCAAAGTTCGCGACGTTATCACCTGGACCATGGTGCACGGGGGCTGAATACAAGGCACTGGAACAATAATGTTGGTCGGGAGTTAGAGCAGGAAGTGGGAAGGCCATATATATATGATACATGAACTCACTTGACTGAACTCAACTCACGAAATTAAATAAAGAACTTCCTTCGATACACAAGAGAGAGATTTTAGAGCCCAGCAATATTTTCAGTTAATGAATGTTGAAAGGAACACTCATCAACCAGCGACAAGTCCATTAGCATCGCTCACCATCACTCATTTTCTGATAACGTATCTATCTCTCGCTTGTCACGTCCAACACAACTTCGAAACAGTAGTGTGTGGTTAATCACCTACGATCGGAGATGAAATTCAAAATGAAATGCTATTATATCATCCATATGCCTCCATGAATTAGAATTCGTGGTCAGAATTACACAGTAAATATTGATTTCGATCAGTTCACAAATGCCAGTGCTTCCTTTTACGTATACATTAGTCTATTATGTATACACAAAAGGAGGGGGGCTACAGCCCAGAGCTCCACTGCTACACAGCCCCGCCAAAGGTAATCAGCAACCTATGTAAACAGTAAGTCAAGGATCCCATAGCTTACTCCAGCACTATGTATACAAAATAACAACCAACTAAATACTTAAAAGCAGAAGTGATAAAATAGCTATACAGCCTGCTGTCTTTATTCGTCTATTTTAACCTTTAGTTTCACTGGCTGATGCCGACCTCGATTGTCGTGTGAACTAGGGGATTGACCGCCGTCCTGGAAGTTGAACTTCGAATCTCGCCTGGGTTATGGATGTCTGTTAAAAGGCACTGTACTCATTTAACCCAAAATTTCCAATGGCTGGTATCATAAAGAACCATTACCTTATTTCAGACGAGCGAATCGCAATAGTTTCCAAGGATCGTTTGGAGACTTCTAAGTTGAATATCGTGATTTATCTCGAGCCTGGATTTGAGCTACAGTTCTGTATTCCAGCATTCGTAATGACAGGATACTGCGAACGGGGAGAGCTGCTTTAGTGATGATGGTATTTGCACCCGTGTTCTGATGCAAATACAAACTCGTGTATGGTTAGGATCTTACGTGAATAGGAGGTACGGTCCATAAATGCTACACATTAGCATTGGGGAAGAGGAGGTAAGTGGTTTTAGGTCTAAAACTGACTGCCACAATACAAAAATGAGAATGCTACGAGTAGAAAGAAGGAAACCATAATTTTGCAGACGGTATCATTTAAGAAAATATCTGTGAGTCACACACACATACACCTATAAGTAGATGCATTCTTGAGTCCAGAACAAGAGAACCTTGGGTCTAGGAACTGCAGGGCACCCGGCTCCCCTACCAATCGCGGTTAAGCAAGCATTGACACCCACCGCCAGAAAGATTCAGCCAAAAACTTTCCTTCGGCGTTGCCACATTCTCAAAGCAAATGGCAGAAGCTTGAATGCTTACGTACTTGAGCGACCGCTACAGAGAAAGGTACACAAGAATGTTTTAGGAAGTGGCAATGTGTGGGAAGAAAAACGCAAAAAAAAAAAAAAAAAAAAAAAAAAAAGGTCCCTCCAGGTTACACGCCAGTATGAGCTGACTGAAGATCCCAAGAATAATAAAGCCTTTAATATTGCGCCCCTCCTTGGGAAAAAATACTAGTGACTCTCCCCTATGCTATATTAATTCTGAATTTATTTTGGACCTCTAGGCACCTCGGGCTCAGGCCGGCTGCATAGGGTAAGGGAGAGGATGTTGGAAGGTAGTCAACCAGAGCCTGGTTAATAGGTACGATCCTGGTGTGACGGAGGAAAATCCTGGAAAAATCTCAGTTAGGATGGGGCGCCACTGGGATCGTTCCCACCCCTTTTCGACTGCTAAGCAAACACTACCAAACCAACTACGCTACGGCCACTGGGTGCCCTATGCTATAATAGTCGATTCACAGGAAATCGCAACTCACGTGCTTTATCCAAGATAGAGTCCTGAAACCCAGGCCCGCACCAGTCCGGCCGGTTCGTGTAGACCACTTCTATTACAATAAACGAAAAATATTTGCTATGATGATACCCGGCCAAGGTTTTCGATTAGGTAATTGACCTAAAAGCCCGGGAAACTAGGCAAAAAAAAAAGGAAGAACTAAACGGAGTAGTGGTCTGCACTGGCCGGGCCGGGCCGGTGCGGGCCTGGGTTTGCAGGACTCTAATCCAAGATTTGTGAAGCCAAGTGGATTTAGATAAGTGACGGAATGAACTACGTTAAAGTTATAACACGCTATTTAAAAGCTGCTACTCATTGATAATCACGTGATACGTAGAATGTTTCTGAAGCATCGGAATGCGAAAAACAATTAGGAATTTTATCGTTTAGATAACGGAGGTTAAGTGTAACAGCTAAATGACAAAAGTGATTCGAAATATGTGAAACAATAGCAGGAGTAAATAAACACACAATTGTATCTTTGCATTACGTATACATGAATCTATTATTCAACAAATTCACACGTTAGGTGCGACATTATTTCGCGATCAAACTTTCTCTTTACACAATGCTAGATTCACATTTTAATTTCTGTTAAAATAAGCATTACTTGTAACGACATTCTCTTTCACTTGCATATACCGTAGAAAAAGTCGGTTTAACGGTGAAATGAACCGGTCTCTTTTACGGGAATTGAACCGCAAAATCTATTAATTTCACGGTGTACATACACACAAGGAACTCCATGAATGGCTTGACTTGCTTTATGCCCGCGAATTAAGGCTACTGCCTGTATTAAGCTAGTTTCAGTAATATGTGTGTGTTTCTCCATTAGTAAGATTTGCGTTTCTGATTCGACTTCAATTCGGATGAACAAACCAGGCATCTCAGTGGTAGGGTGCTTAGCTGGTATCTTGGGTCTCAACAATGAAAAAGTCATGCAGGCTACCAAGCGAACGATGAAAAGGTGTTTTGAACCCATTCACAGTAGTCCAGGCGGTAATTTAAATTTGAATTTTATTTATGGCCTTTAGACATCTAACGCTCAGGCCGGGATATGGAGGGGAAAGGATAACGGGAAGGTGTTGACCAGAGCCTAAGTTGAAAGTGCCGTCCCGGCATTTGCCTGGCATGATTGAGGAAAAACCTCCGTCAGGATGGTCGGCCGCCGAGACTGAACCCACGACCTCCCGAATCCTAAGTCAACGCTTTATCACTGAGCCCCAGCCGCTCGGTTGCAGCCAATGACGAAGCGGATATCGGAGCAGCAATGGGTAGGTACGCAGCTTCGAACCCCGCGGCCGACCTTCCTGACTGAAGTTTCCCAGTTTCTGGTAAGTTTCACCAGACGAATATCGGGATGTTCCATTAACTAAGGCACCTTCCTTACCTTAACCCAGCCTGAGCCAAAGATACCAAAAGGTCATAAATAAATTTCAAAAATAAAAAGTGTTTTGAAGATGATCAAAGCCATTCATTTAGTTTCCTCCTAAAGAGAGAAACAGCCTGAATTCTTTAAGTGTGTTCATCAATTGCTGTTCCGCCATTTTAGTTCCCTTTAAATACGGACTCTGCACTATGTACACTATAAATTATGTCTTGTCGGATGTTCTCATGGCGTTTTTAATACTGGGTACTGTATATTAGCGTGGACACTACACAGTCCCGAAAGCGTCCTGGGTGCATCCCGGAGGTTATCATTAAGGTTCTTCCTCAGTCACACTAGTCAAATGATACATATAAAAATAGGCCATGGTCGACTATCTTCCATCAACTTCTCGCACACTTTATCCCGGCATGATCCTGGAATACCTAAACAAATTAATTAAACTAAAAAGCTAGCTCATACAAGATTAGTATTCTGATGACATATCTAACTTTTTCGTTTAACCTTGGCATATTCAGAAAGTTCGTCTAACTTTTCACCCATTCGCCTCTCAAATGCAAACAGAATTCCGTAACGAAAGAAAAGTCGCTTATGTCAATAACATAAAAACGTCGGTCTCTCTTCAAACATTCATCATCGGCAGACACTCAAAAGAGTTATTGCTATTTTTCACTCTTCCAGTGATGAACTGTCTCACTGGAAGAAAAACCACAATCGAAAAAAAATATACTCTTAAGCAAAGTGTTTACTTGTTGACTCATTCCATTGTGTGAACGTGTGCAATGTGAATTTTATAGCTGGAAAGGAAAAGAAACCGGTGGTGTTTTATTCATGTGAGGAAAATGAGAGCTGGTTCCGGCACTTTTCAGTCTTCCTTTCGGATACTCCTTTGTTCTGTTTCCAGGTGGTAACCGAAGCAACTCAATACCTTCTGCGCTTTTTCCTCCACTGCAACATCCAGTGAGAATTGAGAAGTTCACCAGTGGCTTACCAAAATCCCTCCACAAGTAATCCCTCAGTTTTTCCGATAAAGAAGCGAGGATCTGAAAATGGGGGAACAAAAAAAAAACGACTAGGCAAGGACACACTAGCCATTTCCGTCACGAGATTTCCAGGAAACCGTTTTATTTAAACAGCGATGGACCAATATTTGGTCAAGAAATAATGAAATATTATTGTAGATTCGCTGTATATGATATTAACAACTTTCGTATCTACTGTAATTTTAGTATCAAACACTGAAGAGATTCATCGAAGCGATTAAATTGAATGGGCTAAGTAGGAATCGACCCAGTGAGCTTGTTTGTCACTAGTGACTCCAGGATAATAACTAACTCACTCTATGGCTTATGGAACTCGCAAGTTCATCGCCACAGTAACAAACGTTCGCCATTGGATTCTGTCCTGGGCAATATCAAGCCAGTTTTCATCACGAACACCTACTTCTCGAAGATCTCTTCTAATATTGTCCTCCCAACGACGTCTCGGTCTTCCCAATGGTCTCCTTCCATCTGGCCTTCCAACCAGGATAGAATATAATCCTCGTTTTCCCCCCATCTGAGCTACATGGCCTGCCCACCTTAGACGTCGCGATTTCATTAATTTTACAACATCTGGTGAATCGTACAGTCCATGGAGTTCTTCATTATGCAGTCACCTCCATTCTCCAGTCATCTCGTTCCGTTTCGGCCCCAGTAACTGACTAATCAGAAGGTTCAAATTTAAGAATGACCCACTGTAAACCAAAGTATATTGTTTTTCTACTTGTCTTTTGCACACTATGTTATTGAGCTATATTTTGCCATGTAGCTTCGTACCACTCATTTTCTTGTAAATCATTCACACAAGCACTTCTATACACACCTTGTTATGCCTAGCAGTAGCACCCCAAAATGAGTACGTCTGCCATCTGATAAGATATATACAAAATTAGCGCCACGCGGAGGAATACTAATGGCGTTACTTAGTATTATCAATGCCACGAATATCGAAACTGGAAAATCTGTCAGGATAATCGGCCGTGGTTCAAATCCACGTACCTATCCATTACCGCTCTGAAGATATGTGACACATTATGGTCCAAGGTTTCTTTGCACAAAATGCACAGTTTAGGTCAGATATATCTCGGGTTATATATAAAAGATTACCTCATACTTGTTTTTATTAGTTAATGTCGCTTGCATTCCTTGGTTTCTGGAGTTGACATATAAGACTTACTTCCTCAGCCTGTTACAAATCTATATAGTATGATGGGACTTACTCCATACATTCAAAAGTCAAACGTCTATCCTACTTTTGAAAACGTAAGTCAAATCTCATATTACTCAAGACGGCGTATACCCTCGACTACAGCCCTGAACCTACCTCTCTATACATTATTACCCTTTCCCTTGCACGGAGATAAACACTCAATTACTGTCAATTGAAGCGTTAATTTTAATTTCCCCTCCACGCAACCACTGACTGACAAGCTTTATTGATTACCACACGTCATCTACAGTCACAAAAAAAAAAAATCCATTTTACTTTCATTACGTAAGAACCACGTCATCATAATACCTGCTAGTTATTAATTCTTTTTAAAAAGATTCCCATAATACGTCACGTATAATGAAAATTCACCCTCAGTGTTTCTTGAAACTATCATCATATACACATACACTCCTATGACAACCACGCCCATAAAATAAACAAGCCTCTATATTTAAGGGCTAGGAGGAGTGTAATACTGCATTGTCTTTCTTCAGGCTATTATTTTTTAGGCATCACTGCAATGCGTTTATTTCTATCACACACACATGCACTGAATCAGAATTTAAATGTATTTACTGAGTTCATTTATTTGCTTGTTTATTAATTAACTTCTACGTGCTGAACAGGCAGCTGCAATCAAAGCTTGTAATATATCGTAGGGATCACGTCCCTAGGCAAGCATCATTCCATGATCAGATAAATGGAAAGTAGTGGCCAGACTCTACATTTAAGTACCACACTGATGAAACTGAGGTAAACCTTGGTCAGTAGGACTGGCAACAGGGCTCGAACCCATATGCGTTTCCAGCGCCGATTCGAAGTCCGTGACCGGAACTTTTAGCTGAAGTTCCGGCAGTTCCGAGTTAGTCTAGCCACGACTTCCCCAACGACACATCAACTACATCTCTACACCTTGTGGTCCATGATATATATTTTTGGACACGGAGAAAAGAACGGATTCGAGATTTTGTCTCTGTAAGATCGCACTGCTATCAAGGGACCTGGCTCGACAGTCTACACTGGGCCTTTGCTGCCGTGGATGCTTGTGTTCCAGATGAGTCACCAAAAACTGACCGACCCGGTCCGAAACCTGACCCAAATTACCACACTGATTTTATGATCCGGCAACCCAACGATCGAATATTCACTAACGTCTCAGACCACACCATTCGGCATCCCAACCGGCGCGGCGACTATTTGCACACCCGTAGGAGTATTTTTGTTGTTTCCGGGGATATGAAACAATTTCCATATGTTATTTTGTTAACAACATTTGAGCGTCGAATTTTTCGTGCTTTTGGGAGGAACTCCTGTCCCGAGTCACCCCCTGAAAGAAACACTGTTCCAGGGTACGAATTACGGACGGAGATGGGGGGGGGATATATCCCTGGTAGCTAAGTAGAATTCACTTTCCCGGGGGGAGGGTGATTCCCCCTTAACAGATTATAGCTTTCTTTACACTTGAAATGACAAAATATTTAGAGTCAGTTCTACAGTCGACCGCTAAACTTCTAATCAGCGCTAAGTTGAGACTAAGTCTGATTTTGGCCAATGAGAGTACGCAAAATGAGAGTTGGCCTCAACCTAGCGCTGACTAAAAGTTTAGCGGTCGATTCTAGAACTGACCCTTACAGTTTGACCTGATATAATCTCGCAACATGATTCACTCACAGTGCCCTAGCGGACTCGATCTGTCGAGAATGATTGTGGTGAATGTTAGTGAAACCATCTTGCCATTATTAAATCATTAAGAAGGAGAGGGACTTGGCTACGGCGGACTGCAAAATAAGCATACAATTTAAGACGGATTTCATACATTTCTAGGAATAGAGTGGTTTCTTCTTTTAAAAAAAATGACTCAATACCCCCTTAAACAGAATCTAAGGGGTCGTAAAAGTAAACAAGTGAAGGCTCCGCGACGTATTTTGTGTTAGAAATAAAGGATGTTTTAATTATCTATATAACAACTTTCTTATGGAAATTTCGATTATATTTTTCCTTATTTGAAAATACAAAATATCTCGCAAGATCTTCACTGAAATCCCTTCAAAATGCCAAGAAATATATTGAATGGGATATTATTATTGAGTAATTTTTTCGAAGGAATCATATGAACCCACGATATGACCTGAAATGTGTGAAAATCCATGTTAAATTGGACGCTTATTTTGCAGGCCGCCGTGGCCAAGTTCCTCTCCTTCTTAAGCATTGTTAACTATAAAGAAAAAACTCAGCGCATCCTAGTTTGAACCGGACCCCTTCCTCAGGTAAGGGACAAATTTTCTGGCCGGCAAAATGCATTTTCCTAGTCCAGGGTTTTTCAACGTGGGGGTCGCGGGTTGTGTGCAAGGGGGCTGAGAAGTGTGTGTGTGTGTGTTTACTAATTAGCATCCGAAAGGCTTCAACACACAAAGTGAAATGAAACCGCTTATTATAAATTTGAAAAGTACTTTTGGGGTCGCCGGTCAGAATACATGGTAAAAGGGGTCGCGGCATGAGAAAGCTTGAGAAACGCTGTCCTAGACACTATAATTCCCCAGAGAAGAATAAGAAACGGCGTCCTCACATTTTGGATACTAAAATCCTTCCAGTTCCCGGTCTATCATCTCCAGATTTTGTGTTTTGAATTAAAATGAATTAGTTTTTCTAATTACAACTTTTAGTATAGAAACGTTAAACTCGTATTTTTAAGCATAATTACAGGTATAATGTATCATACATAGTATGACACTATCACACTTTACGTTGTAAGCACATTTTTTGTATACTTTTTTAATGTTTCACGCGTTGTGGCTTTTTATGTAACAGCAGACAATGGACGAAATTTGAGACCATTTTTTTTTTAAAGCCATTTATGTCTTGTTTTAGAAAATACATTATTTCTCGTGCTGTATGGACGAAATTATTGTCGAGTTACAATATATTTGTATTTTGATGTTTGTAAAAGTTAACAAAATACTCCCATTCTTATTATGAGCATTATAATAGATTTTATGAGTATCCAAACAAGAAGTACGCGAAATTTTGATATTTTCCTCTAAATATTTAGAAATTCTAGAGACTTAAAAAACCAAAAAGAAAAAGACATATCAAAAAGAGCACACAGATGATGATTAGGACTGTCACGCGAGTTATGGAGAAGTCAGAGTATTCTGGTTTCTTGAGGACAAAGCCTGTAGGAATCCTGATAGTTTTATAAGTCAGTTGAACCTCTCAATCGCTAAAAGCAGTGAACGTCCAGAATAAACTCATTCATATACACTTCTGCATTTCTCAACAGAACTCAATATTCCAGTTTCGCTAACAAGGATATGCATTACATGAAGGTGTAATCTCTTCATGATAATGCATTATTCGGAGTAAATCTTGCCTTCTTAGAAAGAAGAAACCCCTTCAAAATCTGCGGCTCCCTTGTTGAAAATTGTTTCATATTAAATGTTAAGGTGATATATATTTGACAGAAGGAAGTGTACCAACTATATTTAAGGCTGTTTATTACGTACAAATTCCAACACATATTTCAAAATGCATATCCCAAGCATCTCGAACATGTTGTTAATTTAGTAAATGCAGCACTATAACTAAATATTATTTTACTTTTTTTTTGTACTATAATTTCACTCCTGATAAATGTTACAATTTCTTATTAGAACCATATGCAGAAGGAGGAATTAATTGAATATATTTGTTTTGGTTTCATACGAACCTCGTAAAAGTATTATTATTATTTACATATGGGACACACTTTACTTTACATACATCACTTATTAAATATGGTTTATAATAAGAAATATTAGATAATAATCAACATTAAACATTATTGTCATTAAAATTCAAATAAAGTTGCAGTAGGTGTCCAATTCAAACGAAACAGTTAACACCAACATAATGTTGTAATAGTAGTGACATCTATTGTTCAATAAAACAGTCAATAATACAGCTAGGCATTACACTAACATAAGTAATTCCCAGGAGCGTATCCTGTGGACAATCTAGGCTACCACCACCGCAGCCTAAGCTTATTCACAACTATTTTGATCTGCACAAGTTAATATTTCCCCTTGAAATATAAGTATCAAATTTCTACATGCTGTAACGTAGGGTTCATTACAATACCGTATTTGCATGGAAGTTGAATTACTTATATCTTTCCTGTCTATTTCTTTTGGGATGTTGTGCTTACCGATGGACGTCAACTCTCAAAGTTCAGACAGAAAGAACAAACACCAAAAAATACAGGGTGATTCATAAGTCCCAGTACACTGTTGTATTCACAAACTGACAACGAAATGAAACATCGTAGTACACAAATATGGAATGGTGGAAATGGGCTACATTTTGGAGTACATGATCAACGTGGTGGCTCCAATTTTGAAATCCGCTATACTGTATTGGATCCAGACAGTGACGTATTCTGGATTCAGCTTGGACTACCACTAGCCAAAGTAATAAGTAGAAAGAAGGTACGGAGGTCGCACACAGTATTAGTGATGATGATACGTGTTCGGGAATCCTTGTCATGTAAAATTGTTGACAAGCTTAGATTGCGGTGGTACTCTAGATAGTCCACAGGATACGCTCCTGGATCCATTTTTTTTAAAATTGCAAGCGGGTTGTGTGACATAAAAAAACATTAGACGCTTCCAGAAGAGCATTCCAGGAATTAGATTTGACCTACCTGTTACATTTATTCATTTACTCAGCAGCTCTTCAACTCCGACTCCGTAGCTTGTAGGTATTTTTTTGAATTAAGCTAATTTGTATTTAGCAAATCCTTTAAACTCACTTTAGTTTGCTAACTGAAAGGCACACTATTACTTTTTTTAGACACATTCCTGAAGAAAAACAGACAATTTAGCTACCTGGAAATTTCTAGTAACTGGACTAATAAAAACAACATATAATTCAGTTTTTCATGAATACTACGAGTTAAAGAAGAAAACGGAAGCCTCAAACGAGACTCGAAAACGGATCATTCAGTCTCCAGCGTCATACCGACTGGAGCAAACTGCCAGTCATAAGTAAACACCAGAAGCAAACAGTATAGAGGATCAGAAATGCAATGTCCGATCTCCAAAGACGTCTCTCTTCAATCACTTTTCGATTTGTCAATTAGGAATCAGAATATCTACTCATAGTGAATGTTTCCCATTTCTGTGAAAATATGCGATCAAGATGGCGGAGGGCAAGCACTTCACCAGCATTTGGAGCCCGTTTTCTCTCTCTTACTTTGTATGTACGCAAAATCACATTGGAACTGAAAACTTCCAATAATGTAAAGGAAATTTCTGGATACTTTTCCAGTACTACTGTCAATAACTGCAGGATATATCAAGGAACATTCACAAGATTTTAAACAGTGCACAAAGTACTAGTCAACGAAAACAATCAAAGAATAAATCAAGTGGGCTTAAGCATACAGGAATTCACTGCGCTTATCGTGACTATTTACTCTGTTTGCATAGAAAACCTTTTTATTTTTCTTAGAGAAATTACCCTCTCGCTAGATAAAATTGGATGTATAGTAACATTGTCATATCCACAGAGAAGTCAGATAGAAGTAAAAACAGGACAACAGAGCACGATGATACATTCCACTGCATTTTCTAGCGGACACCCCTAAACAGTGGCGGCGAAACCACCCGCAGGTTCTTTCCATTTAGTTAGACTCTTCGTAATTCACACCAGAGCCTCAAATAAAGTGAATAAAATTTATTTGTAGCCTTTAGGATATCTATGGGTTAGGCCCGGATAGGGTAGGTAGGGGAAAGGACACGGGCAGAAGTCGGTCAGGGTACCATCCCGACATCTGTGACTCAGGAAAAATTCTGAAGTTAAGATGGTCGGCCACTGGTAATCCAGAATCTCCTCCTGAATGTGAGAACAACGCTCTACTGACTAAGCCATCGCCGCTCGGAACTAGCGCTGAGAGAGCACTTGAATCTCATTGGTTTGCCTATAGGTAGCAACCAATACGATTAAAATGCTCCCTCAGCGCTTAGTATTACCTTTGTCCGTTGAATGCGCCCAATGAAAGTAGATAGAGACAAGCTGAATGTTTCAGCAACCTTGATTTACTGTGTGCCCTTTAGAGTCTGGTAAGGTTACAAGCTTCAGTTATTTACAGAATATTTGCATTACATACCCTCAGGGCCAGTTCTACAATCAACCGCTCAACTTCTAGTCAGCGCTAAGTTGAGGCCAAGTCTGATTTTTGGCCAATGAGAGTTGACCTCAACTTAGCGCTGACTGGAAGTTTAGCGGTCGATTGTAGAACTGACCCTCAGTCTTTTAACTCTCGTCACCACATAACTGAAACAGATAGAAAGAAGTAGACTGACTATAGATTTGGGTTTTGCGACCTTCAGTCAAACGGTTGTTTCAAATCTAACAACGCTATAACCGTTTCTTCTTATATTTCTTGTGTTATATGCACTCAATATGTTGAGAAGGCTAATGCTTAAAAAAAAAGCAGGCTGACCGACTATTCTGAGTTTCTTCTTTTTTTAATGTGTTTTCTTTACGTCAGGCAAATGGCACCTTCAACATACTATACTTGGACATTTGCAAAATAAGAAGACTAACCAAACAGATAGGACTTATCGGTGTTAGATTTCCCAGGTTTAAAACGGTAGGGTAAACTCAGGTCGCTGGACTCAAAATTGAAATCAGGTAATTTCGACCTACGTTCATTGAGGCCCTATATAGTAGAGAGATTTCGCCAGTATTCCCAGTTTGAGGGTTGTGCGTTTTTGGAAGATTTAAATAGAGATTTTGAGGATCTCCATTGTTAACAGTAAAAAAATGGAAGAGGTGTTCGAGAATATGGGGGCGCAGCAGAGTCCATGCGTAAAAGAATAGAGATAGCAAACAAAAACAAATTGAAAAGGGTCTTGTCTCCCGTACGGTCACTAGAGTTAAAACGAAGGGATTTATCGAGGTTGATGAGGTCTAACTTTGAAATGTTTCTGAATTTTATTTATGACCTTTAGGTATCTAAGGCACAGCCTATCAACCTGCTTTGGTTAAGGCGGAAAAGGGACGGACAAACTGACAAACAGGCATTAAAAGTGCGGAAACTTATTTTGGGTCCAAATAAAATAGAGAAGTATGGGTATAAGATATGGAAGAAGCCTACTTCGTCGTCAAAGTCCACCATTAAGGAGAGAAAAGGATGTTCCTAACTTTAAATCAATTTAGAAAGAACGGAAAGAGTTTAAAATCTCTAAGGTGTTCATATATTAAATTATACAGTGCCGAATCTCGGAAGAAGAGCATTTTCCCCCTATCTGATAGGGATAGTGTGCGTGTGTGAAGCTGAACACGGAAATTTGTATTATTATATTCTGCTACCAAGGACAAGTCGAATCTTAGACCCCAACTTATCATAATATCAATTATTTTGTCAATGATATTCCACTAAGTTAAGTTGCAAGTAAACAGTATCAAGTACCTCCCCCCCCCCTGGAAAAATGAACTAATTGGCACACTGCACTGTTCAAACGGAACAGTATATCAGTATATATATATATATCTGGTGTAGTAAAAAGTAATCCATTATTTTGCCAATAGATGGCTTCAGTGATCTGTATCTAGCGTTGTATAAGTCCGATCGGGTTCAACGAGATGGCGTTCAAACCATGAGAGTGCGTACTACAAACACTGTTCAGATAGTTGTGATGAGTTGACTCAGTGTTGTGTGAGCGCGCGTCAAAATGG